>OX402531.1:15799301-15942224 GCA_948098885.1 Drepanosiphum platanoidis
TTATTGCGTATGCAAGGGGTAGTTTTTGGGTTATAAGTTTACTATTCTCCCTCTCAACCTCCACGGGTCTGTGGGAAGTAAAAAGTGAATATCCCATCCCCCACAGTCCTTCAAAAAGCTGAGCACGCCAGTACGCCACTGATGTTTGCACATATTTCATGGGCCGTAGCTTATTTCTGATCACGGACTATGATTAACTATGATATTTATTATTATTAACTATGATTGACTATTATTATAGTCCGTGTTTCTGGTACATTTCAATTTAGTGTTAACCCTACAATGCATGATTTTTTTTTTATTTTTAAAAAAATTGTTTTTGGATAGTACTAAAGCTATAGAATACGTAAAAAATAATTTAAAAAATCTATTTTGATTTCAAGTGTTGAAAAAGTCGAAAAAGTTGGTTGTTGCTATAGAGCAACATTATGCATTTGTAACTACGAAAAATAAAAACTTTTTTTTTCATTTATTATATTTAAAATGTGTTAACATATTACATGTTTTTACAAGTTTATTACAATATTACTTAATACAATTTTGAAATTTTGAAAACTTTAATTTTTCTAAAATGTTGTCATATTATAATAGATATACCTAAAATTTGTCAAATTTATACACATTTAAATTATTACATAGTTAAATTACTCAATGTTATTAGGTAGTATGATATTTTTTAAAGCAAGTTTTTCCTTTTCCAGTACATAATCCAACTTGACATTTTTCACACGCTTGCCATGTATATCCCTTGCAACCTGGCATTTTACAACGACTCCTCGTTGGTGCATCGATCGGCTAGTGTTTTTTTTTGTTTTTTATTTTAGGCTGAGGCTTAGCAACAAAAGGAGGTGTGGTTATTTTTTCTTAAATTTTTAATTTTGAGGTCTGGAGTTTTATTTATTTCATTTTTGGTATGCGGTTGTACAGACATACAGTTTGGAAGAGATATCGATTGGCTGTCAGGTTCACATTCAACATCTTCCATGTCAATATTTATATCCAAATTACTATCTAATAAGTTTATAGAATTAAGGAACGGATCTAATTCATCGTCATTTATATTTTCCAAAAATTTATCGAGGTCCTCTAAACCAACTATATCATCATCTATATATATACCTTGTTCGTCGCCAGATTCCAAGTCGTCTTCAGAATCAGATGGAGGTTCATTTTCCAGCAATTGTACAATTTCTCTATCAAACAAATGTCTTCTACACATAATGAAAAAATGTACGAATTTGTGATGCAAAAAGTAAAATAATAAAATATATGGCACTGGAAAACGTCGAAAAAAATATACGTCCCTGTAGTGCTAAATGCATACTGTTGCGAATGAGCAACAACCGTTCATTATTGATTTACAAATAAAATATTTGACTTATCTGTATAACCTTGGAAATTGTCTAAAGTTTAGATATATATGAACACGGGTATATTTTTATTGTTATCCATAGACATATCTTATGCTTTAAAATTATTGAAAAAAAACCCAGAATTTTGTCACATTCATATGTACCGGTTTGTCGATAAATAGTTTGATTTTTCCAATTACATACTGCTATCTATCGGTTTGAAAGTAAATTACGTAATATATTATCATATTTGGTTTTGATTACAGTCGCGAGCACGACAAATGAGCGCTGCCCGTCATGCCCCAAGCGGTTGTTTTTCCAAAGTGGTTATCAAAGTAGCTCATTATTCGTGCCCGTGAATACGATACGTAACGGCAGCGTGACGGTACAAAGTTGGGAACCAATGGCTACAAGAGTGGGTACGAACAACGGGTCGCGGGGGACAACGCTCATTTGTCGTGCTCGCGACTATAAAGCTAATATACACTAACTAACATAGATAAATATCTGATTATAACCTTTTTAATCGGTTGTTGCCGAGGAGCAACACCATGCATTGTAGGGTTAAAATGATTTATAGATAGGACCACAGAATAAAATATAAATGATAGGAAGGATCCTATCTATTTATATAAAGGTGAAAACCGAATAATTTGATAGTGTGATAACATCGATAACAACGATAACGTTTTAATGATATCAATCTCAAATGTTGTGCTTGTAAACTTAAATTTTCAGTTTTCACCCGAGATGACGTGTTCGTTACTCAAATTTTTTCTAACAGTTGTTTATTTTAATAATTGTTAATGTTTGACACCTATATAGTCCTGTAGACATTGGACTTTTGTAATTTTGTTTACTTCATATGTAATGGACACGATCAGACATGAAGTACTTATTGGCCAAGATGTGTTACAGGTATTATATTTTGTCACCTCTTGATTTGTCACCTATCAGTGGCGGATCCAGATATTATTCACGGTAATGGGCAATTAAAATGTAACCTATAGGTACTCAATTTATTCTCATTCAATTGGGTAGTATCTACCAATACTTTTTGTTATCACTGTTTTTAATCGATTATTACAGGCTAACATTAATGCTTCCAATTTTTATAGATTTTTTATACTTACTTATAAAAAATTCTCATAAAACAGACTTTCTATTAAGCATTCATTTTATTCACATAATTAGTGAAAAATTATATTTAATTAGGAGTACAATTTGCACAGAAAATATATCAAAATTATTTAAATACACATGTTAAACTTGAAATTAAATTAATAATTAAATAAAGTCACTTATATTTGCATTTGACATTATCATATATATGTCAATGTAGTAATAATAATAATCATAATATAAATGAATTATTAATTTAAAATTAAAAAGAATTAAGTCTAGCATCTAGCTTCCTTTTTTTCAATGTAAAGGTCTAACATAAATTCAATAAGATATGACATAATTAGCTCGAGAGAGGGTAAATATATTTCTCACTATCCCTTGGATCTGCCACTGCAACTCACATAGAGACGTATTGCATGAAATTTGACAGTGTTCAATGTAGACAGTTAATTTTTTCAAAATTAAATGTACACTATAAAAAATATAATGTACACTACTAGATGACTAACTATTGTTTTTATTGTTTTTCATAGGGCTTACAGAAAACTGATGCTTCAAAAATCAATGAGTTTGTTTTATTAGGCGTCAATGCCGACGAGGGAAAAGTATTGAAAACATTTGTATTGGGTTTTATCAACTCGTCTTTGAATGTCGATGACAACTGTCCTTATAATCTAATTGCTTGTGGTGTAGCAGGAAAGGCCGAGCAAATCAAAAGTGTCCAGGAGTATTTGAGCAATGTATATTATTGGAATTTGGATTTTGTCCACTATTGCTGATGTGTTTATGTAATTTGTAATTTATTTTCAGGATCAGGATGAAAAAGAATTACTTTATTTGAACACAATTGGTTCAAAGATACAAGTTTGGAAATTGAAAAAAATTGAAGATGACATTGAATCCAAAGAACTTGAGTTTCAAGTACAAACTAAAGAGGAGTTAAGCAAGCATTTATTATATTTGAGAACCTGCATGAAATTGGAATTAGACAGAAAAATAAATGATTGTGATTCCTCATATATTGAAAGTTTGTTAGAAAACAAGGTTTGTACTATTTGAAAAATTAGTATAAGATTAATTAGTGCTACTTTAGTATACAGTCATAAAATATTAAAAATTTTAATTGAATGTTTAATATATATAGGATAAATGTTGATAGGTTTTTATTGAATAAAAGAGGTATTTGGGCTAATTAAAGTACACATATTAAAACAATAATATAATGTAATAATAATCTTTATTATATTGATCATGGACTCGTGATTTTTCAAATATAGAATAAGAAAAAAATAACAATTTAAATAGTTAACACAATACCATTTTGTTGCAAAAGTCTGCATGTATCTTACTAAAATTATTGCCAAGTAATAAATTATCAAGTTGCAATTTTTTAGGGAATTTCTTAAATATAGCATACAATATATTATTAAAATATAGCATAATGTTCTTATATAGTAGCAGTAGTCAGGTAGGTAGACTCCATAAGTAAGGTAGACTGTAGCATCGATTAATTCAAATGTTGATTTTCTAAATTCATAAGCATAACTATTCAAATATTAAACATACTTTTAAAGAATAATTCTTACTACATATTTTGTGTTTACTTTTAATTTAAACATGCTTATTAGATCTAATAATAAACATAGAATAATTGTAAAATATTGAATTATAAATTTTTTTATTTCAGATTGGTAAAAAACCACTTTTCTATATTAAAGAATGTAAGCAGTATTTGAGTAATATTGAGAATAACAAAACTATTGATGAATTAAAAGTAAAAGTCGGCAAGTCAGATTATGACGTTCTAAATATAACTGTTTATCAAAATTTGTCAAGTGCATCAACTGATAATACAGATATATCTGATTTTCCTATCATTCATCAATCTAATGGTCGGTAATATTAAAACAATTTTGTATTAAATTCTAATTAAAATAATAATTAGTGTATTATTATCATAATTTAACTTGTTACTTTCTTTTTTCTAGAACCTTTTGATGAAGAACTTGTTTGCTGTCAGTTAGATTCTCTATGTTTGGTTCCCAAGACATCTACTTATTCTCAGGCATACAAATTGCTTTATGGCAGTGTTATAAAAAATGTTAAATCAATTCAAACATTTTTGGTTTCAAATCCTAAGGATCTACCTGCGGTGCATCATTTTTTGCCTGACGCATTGAGCCATTTCATAACAATAGTTTGTTCGCATAATCAAATTGATTCTTATAGTATGTATACTAATGAGTTATAATTGTTGTTTAGCTTGCGTTTCGTGTTCTGCTCTCTACTTGGTATTCATAAGTCTCGTGTATTAATCACCATTAAATTATTCATGTTATATTTTACTGTTATTTTTACTGGTTTACTTAATTTTAGTTCTGATATTATTCATTTTTTTTTTGCTGACAAATTATAAACATCTTTTAAACTTATTAAATTAATCAATTTTTACTATTCTTTCTATTAATGGAGAAGTCAAATTTTTAAAAATATCAATTGAACAGTTATATGTTATATATATATATAATGTTATATTTCATTTTCATATGTTTAAACAACCACCAATTTTTTTCCGTTTACTGTTTACCATAGACCTACCTAGACAGATGAATATTTAGTTATTATTTATTTATAGTCAGAAACTTTGAAGTTTGAGTACTAGAGTACAACTATTTTAGTTTATTGGAATTTGGTATTAACTATAGATGTATAATATGAGATATGAGTGTCAGCTAATACATATATTACATTATATTTATGAATTACCGATAGGTAAAAACCTATCAGTGGAGAGTATATATAAAATTAATTATTAAATCAATGTTTTATTGTTTAAACATGTCTAATAGATTTTGATTTCATAGGTAATTTAAGAAAACAATTACATAATGCATTTTATTTGTCAATGGAGAGACCCTTGTTTCGTATATCAAATGCTTATCAATTTGATAGCAAGCCAGTTGTAAATGATGATGGTCTTTTAACAAATGTACATGAAGGTCTACCTCCTTCTGGAAGTGAGTATAAACATACATTTTGTATTTATAAAATCAGATGGTATAAAGTGTTAGGCATCTATTATTTTAAAACTCTACATTTAGGCGGCAACATCAGTTTGAGCTTGAAGAGAGAGGAAGAGCTACAAGAACTACTTGGAAGAATGGATGGTTTGATGAGGGGATGTGATGTACAAATAAATAGAAATAAAATGCACATAATCTAATATAATGTGGAACATTAATATTTAAAGAAACCTAAAGAAACTTATTAAAATAACTGTGTTTAAAATATTCCTTAACGTCCTGTAATTTATTAAATTATAATGAGGTTTATATAAGAATGTTAACAAATTTACCAACAGAAAAAAAAAACACTTAAGTGTCACTTGTAAGTGAAAAATAATGAGTAATGATAGATTTTATTAAAAATATTTATCTGTAGTTCACGACCGAAGTTGGTATACATTATTATAATTATTATAATAATAAAAGTTTAAGTTTTTACAATTTTAAAAATGTATTGACCATATAAATTTATATTTCTAGTAAAAAATGGACAAATTTCAATGGTTAAAGGCATATACACATTTTACCACTATGGACAAGGTGGTTTTAATGATCACCAGTGGGGTTGTGCCTACAGATCATTACAAACATTATACTCTTGGTTCAAGTATGTATTAGATATTTGTATAAATTATCAGTAAAGTAACATAATATTATATTATAGTATACAACTTATGAAGTATAAATAAAATAATTATAGTTAAAAGTTCTTTAGAAAATAAAGAGTCTGAGCATTTATGTCTTGATAGGCTAAATCTCACGAATCAACGGTATTAAAATTAAAAATATCATAAATTGTATATTTTATATTAATTTGATATTCAGATTAAAAAAAAAAAAACATTGCCTAGAGATAAAACTTAATTTACTTATCTACATACATAATAATTCAAGTATTATTTTGTGTATCAGTGAGTAAAGTTGTTCATATCTTATAAACTTTCTTTTCGTCATTATAAAGTATCTTACAAGGTATATTGTAATTAATTCTTTCAATATAATTTTGTTCTTAAATATGGTGTTTTTACAGGTGTCAAGGATGGACCAATAAATCTGTGCCTTCTATTCGTGACATTCAACAAATTTTAGTTGATTTGGGTGATAAAAACAAATCTTTTGTTGGTTCCAGTGAGTGGATTGGTTCAATGGAAGTTTCTTTTGTGTTGAATGCACATTTAGATGTAACATGTCGTATAATGTCTGTACGGCAAGGGGAAACATTAAATTCACTGTGTCTTGAGCTGGCCGAACATTTTGATAGACACGGCACTCCTGTTATGATAGGTATTCTTTTTTTACATTATTCTTTAATGGTTTAATTTTGTAATATTATTATTTTTCAGGAGGTGGAGTACTTGCTCATACTATTTTAGGGGTTGATATCAATGAAGAATTGGGTACTGCTAAGTTTTTGGTTCTGGATCCTCACTATACAGGTTCAGATAATATAAAAAGTATTCATGGTAAAGGAGTTTGTTGGAAAGAGGCATCATTTTGGAAAAAAGACACGTTTTATAATCTTTGTTTGCCATTAAAATTAGGTGGAATTTAAGGTTTGCCATTTAATATAAATATATATATATATATTTTTTTTAATACATATTTTATATTAAAACCATCATGAATAAGCATTTTTTATGTATTAATTTAAGTTGAATTTAACTTCCGTCATAAATATTTGAAACAAATTTTTTATTATAGAAGAAAAATGTTTGTAATAAAATTAATAATTTATTTCATTATTTTAATGAGTTATTCCATTTAATAAATTATTATGATTTTTTTTAAAGATTAAATGCATATTAGAAAAAATAAGTCAATTAAACATGCATTTTTGATTTGTTGAGGATAATTTTGTTAATGTTTAAGTTTTTTTATTTTATTTTATTATTTTTTAAACAAATTTTTCTTGATTAAGTATTATGTTTGCAAATAAATGTATAATAGAATTTAAATAAATTAAATAAAATTAATTATCTAACAAAGTCTTAAACAAATATAATTGTTTTGATACATAAAATTTATTTATTTATTTTTGACATTTTCTGTTCATACTCTTTTAGGTAGGTATATAAAATTATATAGTTTTATTTATACTTTGAATTTTCCAAATGTTTATTCCTTGTCTTTCAATTGTTAAATTTAATCAATATTTAATTATCATTGGTAACCAATGATAATTAAATATTGATTATCATTGGTTACCAATGATTTTTAAACTATTGTATAAATAATAAAATGATACTTTTATTTAGACAAAAATGAAGTAATTATCATATTTTTAAAATAAAATAAATTTAACCATATAAAAATAATTACAAATTTGGTTAAGAAAATGTTTTCTTGTTAATTGAACTCACTTATGATGCTGTATTCTGCTAACAATTAATTTTTTTTTTTTTGAATTGATAAGTAATTTTTAATTTTTAAATATAGCACCTTTGTTAAATTTAATTGAACAAAATGATAATTTGTATGTATAATAAATAATAATTTTAACATCATTTAAAACTATTTAATTTTATATATTCTTACTTGAAGGTTTTTAAAAATAGTTTTAACATATATTTTAAATTACTTTATCAGTATACCACCCCATTTTGATAAATAACGAATTGCTGAAAAAATAAGTTACATTTTATACAACTGTAAGTTAAATATATATTTTCTTTTTGATTGTTTTCTAATATACTTAATTCAGCTTTCAAAAAACAACAAAAATAAATTTTATTTCTGTATTGAATTTGTATAATTGAATCATCTTGTTTTAAAACATCAACTTAAAAGAAGGCTACATAAAAGTAGTACAGCTCATTTACTTTCACCCCAAGCATTCTTGAGAAAAAAACTGTCCACATAATTGGATGAAAATTTAAAAATAATAAGTAAAGGTAAATATTATTATAAATTTACTATGCGATATAATATAAATAGAAAACGGTACTCATCTGTTTTGTTTGAATAACCAATACTATACCTAATTGTAAATTATGTGTACTGTTTCAGTGCAATTACTATTGTGATTACTCTGACTGTGGTCAGAGCTTAGACCTCTACAATCCCATTATCATTTGTTAGAATAAAAAATATTAACTTTGAAGTTATATATATATATATATATATATACGTATATATATAGTAGGTACTTGAAAATCAAATTCAATATACCTAAAATTATATTTTTAAAACAAAAATAATTACAAATTAGTTTTGATCGTTATATTTATTTTATGTGACAAGTGATTTTAAAATATTTTTCTAACCAATAGGAATGTAGTAATAATAATAATACCTTTGCATTATTTATAATTATTCAATTAAATAAAATATTTTATTGACCTATGCATAATTCTCTGTTTTTTATGATAAATAATAAAATCACAATATTTAAATTTGATTATGCAGAACTTTTTAGGAGCATTTGGTTTTATTTAAAACAGGTTATGAAAAATATAAAATACATTGTTAATTTAAAAAAATGCATAAATAATAGTTATAATTATTATTTGTACAATAAAAACCAATTGCATAGAAATCTATTTAATAATTCAATAATATATATGTGTTACTTCTTGAAATAGGCTATTATAGTACCTAACTAAATTTTTATTGGTGGATTCATAATTCACTTATTCATAATTGGACTTAATCTAAGGCTAGATTTAAAGTTCTGCGAGTCTCATGTGGAAATTTATGACAGTTCCTTTTTTGAAAAATAATTGGTTACATATTAAACAATAATATCAATATAAATATATATTTTTTGGCATAATAATTCCATAAAAGCAATAACCTAGATGCTGCTCACATCTGCACTCATCTTGGCCTCATTGATGTTCCTATGCTATAATTAGCTGCTCTAAATTGCCCTTCTGTGAAAAAAAAGAAAATAGTAATATAAAAATATTAACTTAAATAATAATATGCCGAACGTCATGGAGAAAAAAAATATATGTAAACGAAAAGTATTCCAAACCGCGTTTTCGAACTTTGGGACAGCGGTTATGGTTACGCGGTGACCTGGGCTATGTGGTATACGATTTGGTGACATTTCTGTTCGATAGACATACCGGCTGAAACCACGGGCAATGGCTACGATTATTTTACTTCGGCGACCGTTGCCCGTAGGCCGTTTAGTCTCTCGCCGTCGTCGTCGTCGTCGTGTAATCGTTCCGTGTTTTTCGCGAACTTTCCGTCGTTAGTTAATCGTTTAATCGATCGTCAGCGCGCGAACATTTTTTTTCGATCGCTTGTCGCCGATTGCCACCGAGGTGGTCGAGGCGACGGAAATAAAATCGTACGCGGGTGAAGTGCTCGAAATTTCGAAAACAGCGGCGTAGGTCAAACGTGAAATTGAGCCGAAAAAGAAAAGATGGCGGACGTCCCGTGAGTACTTATACATATATATACCTATATACATATATATACTTATACATATATACCTATATATCTGATTATCGTGTACATCTCCCGTATCGTCCGGGCCGTCATTATAGTTTGTCATTAAACAAAAATCCCACGAAGTCGGGATGCCTGTTAACGATCTGTGTAATTATATTTAATAACTGAATTACTTGGTTTCGCCCGTGAACAGTTTTTCCCGGTACGAGGGAAGGGGTTAAGTTCAGGCGTCAAGTGCTGAATGTTATTATATTTTTAGATTTCTGAGTATACCTATATAGTATTGAATTTATAGTTAATCATGTTTAGGAGATACGTAGAAAATATACACAAACGAAAAGCATTCTAGACCGCGGCGGTCTAGCGTGTGGTGTACGATTTGGTCGTCGTCTGTCGCGCGCGGCGCATAATACTTACCTCGGTATACGGACTGGTACTCGACGACATGTACGTTACCTGAGTATCGAACAGTCATTACCGGTTGCAACCTTCAATGGCTACGATTATTTTTATTCGGCGGCCGTTGCCCGTAGACCGTTTAGTCTCTCGCCGTCGTCGTCGTCGTCGTGTAATCGTCCCGTGTTTTTCGCGAATTTTTCGTCGTTAGTTAATCGTTTAAGCGATCGTCAGCGCGCGAACATTTTTTCGATCGTTTGTCGCCGATGCCACCGTGGTAGTCGAGGTGACGGAAATAAAATCGTCGCGGGTGAAGTGCTCGAAATTTCGAAAACGGCGGTGTCGGTCAAACGTGAAATTAGGCCGAAAAAGAAAAGATGGCGGACGTCCCGTGAGTACCTATACATATGTATATACATATTATATACATATTATATATATATTATATATATATAATATGTAACTTGTTTAAGTTACTTAGTTAAAACTTAAAAGTAACGTATACAAACTACAATATTATTACCTACTGAAAATACAACAGTACAATACTTAATATTTAACAAATTGCATTGTTATTAATAGAACAAATATTATCATTGTTTATGCCAAATAATTAATTATTGTTAAATTGATTTTGACATTATGAATAGTGTGTTTGTAGTATATTCATTACAATACTCGTTTTATTTATTGAACACCACGTTAAACTGACAATATCTATTAAGCCATTCGTTAAAATTGTCACTGACATGGTTGATGGAGAGATCGCCTGTGGATGGGAACTATACATTGTTCGTAGAGACTATAAAGGAACCAAAAAACGTCCTCTATTATGAAATCGAGTGGCTTAAGTACGGTGAATTCCAATTGTCATTTTTTCGGTTAAAATCATCTATTCAACTCTGGGCTATAATTTTTGTTTAACAACGAACGACAGTTATTTATATTAAAAATTTAAATTTAAATAGATCTAAATCAAATATTTCGATACCAAAATAATCTTTAGAAATTTATATCTTCTGAGCTCTTGATAAAAACCTCTTGGTATTATATTATGTTCATATGTTTTCTTAAGATTTATTTTAATAATGATTTATTTTTTCTGAACAATGATTTCAAATCAGTCTCGTTGAGTTCATTAACACGTCACATACCGTTAAGTTTAAATTTTAAACGACATTTATTAAACGAATTAATGTTATCGTTCTCTAACACACATTTAAAGAAGAAGTAATAATAATATTATCATTCTGTAAAATGTACGTTCAGAACGGGTTAAAATTTAAATACAATATAATAACTACTAACTAGTTATTTAATTGAATAATTACACATTAATACATTTTATTATCTATTTTAATAAATACTAAATAATGATTGTTATTAGATAGCGATAAATTAAAACCAAATATATACCTAAAATCACATATTTTTTATTAAGCTTTTTCTATTAAACTATCATTGATATAAATATTTCTTAAATTATAATTATAAATCATAATTCAAGTATATTATAATATAATAATTTCACTATATTGATAATTTTATAATAATGTACGGCTTATTGGTAATTATACCGTATGTATATATTATGTTATACAGTTTAGTTTGATAATTTATCAATTTTTTTCCTTTGAGCATTATTTAGATCGTATTTTATTAATAGAGTTTCAGTGTTTGACTATAATAAATAGGTAAACGAATTTAATTTTTATGAGTTGTATATAGGTACTCGTATAAAGTAATAACCTTTCATAGAAACACCGTTCATTTTTGTTAAAAATAATTATAAACCTTTTTCGTTCATTTTAAATTTAAAATTATTTTCATACATTTTGTTATTCACAAATATATTTCCAATGAGTTGTAAAATTAATTGGAAAGGACTACTTTTACCTATATAAAAAATGTACGTATAGACAACTTGATAAACGTCTAAAAATGAGTGTAACAAAAATCTAATGAAACAATCACTATTGTCAATAGTAATTTAGTACAAACATTTTACCATATATTTATTTAAAATATATTTGTCGAGAAAAAGTAATAAACTTTTTTTAGAAAGAAATAACTATAGAATTATTTTATTTTATGGGAAGACTTCTTTTTATAATTTATTAGTTAAAAAAATAAAAATGGTGTGTTTAAAATATTGATTAGGTATTAAATCCATTGAAAAACATTATATTTTACAAGCGCCTGAATAATATTGTCTTTCGCTTTTAATATTATGCATTATAAAAATGCTGTTATATTTTATTTTTATGATGAATAAAAATGTCTTATACTTTTCAACGTTTACTTTTACCGATATGATTTTTGTATCATTTGGTGGGTTCGGATTTCCGATGGCTTTTCGACACTCGTTTAAAATTTCATTTTTATCATCAATCAAAGTGGAAAAGGTAAATATTGGTGGACGGTGTCGACCCTTGATCATAATAAGAAATATGACCTTAAAAATAAATATTTATCATAGAAATAATATTCATTTTTAGATTCTGTGTCAAGTGGAAAAGTTATTAGGATTACCTCCAATAAAGGGAGTTATATAGGTACATACCATTTATTCAAACATTTAACAGTATTTAATAATTTTTTTTGAAAATTTTACATTTTATTTTTATTAATTAGTAATATTATTAACATTATGATCAAGTAGTTTCGTTTAGATTGATGTTTGTTTTGTATAAGCGCAATAATATAGTTTCAAAATTGGTCCTTAATTTCAAATTAAATTTAATAACACAGTTACTCATTCTAACATATATAAATTAAAAACTATAACCTATGAGACTCATCGTTCAAAGATTGTCTTTTTTTCTTTAACTAATTTATTGATCTACGATATTTTCTGATTTTATTCGGCTATTACTGTACAGTAATAATTTTGTTTTAAATTTTATAATGTTTTGTAGTTTTACAAAATAAAAGTTTTGCTCGTCTTTTTTGTATTAAAAGTCGGGATTAATTCGTCACAACTTATTTAGAAAAGTTACTCACTAAAGTGCAATGTATAAACTGCATTAAGTTACCTTGTAACAACAACATAATATGAATTACTGATTTTTGGATTTGTATGCTTAGGCTTTCAATGTTTTAGTATATTGGAATTTATTTAATATTTTGATAATTAATTAAGTTAGTATTTGTAAATTGTTAAAACATTTTAGATTTTTCGTTGATAAGATTTATTAGTCACGTTAGTTATAACTGAAAAAAGTTAATGTTTTTTTACAAGCTTTCACTATACGTGCATTCATGTACAAATTATTTTAGTCAAATGTATTAAAGTTTGTGTGTTTGCGTGTGTCATGTATACCGCATAAACATTACAATACAGCATTCCGTTTTATTGTTTTTCATGGTTTTTACTATTCTATTACCTATCTGTATTGATGTGGTTTTATACAGGTTCTGGTCCCTTAGTGTGCCATTTACGAAACCTTTTTGGCGACAATTGCACTTGAATAGTTTTGTTCTGGTCTACATTGAACCACCCGAAGTGTTCAGTAATTCTACTCTTATTATCCATCTAGACAAATAAACGTTGCGTTTTATCTACAGTTCCGGTTGCATTTGTCATTGCTTTTATTATACGCAATAGTTTTGTAAAGTAAACTGAAAATTAGAAAAAAAATATATCTTTTGTTTTTGATAATAATATAGGCTGTTCAATTTTGGCTTTGATCGTGGTCTATATACACGTGTAACGATGATATGTGCATGACACAAACTAGAATAATAATAGGTAAAATTATTAATCGAAATTAATTTAATTTTTATTTGACGTAGACGATTCGAATTTTAAACGTTTATAAAATAGGCAAATCTGTGTCGTAAAGAACGCGGTGACGTATTTCAGTGACATTTAAAATGTAGGTGTTTAAACTTGTTCTCATATAAATCGTGTGGTCCGTCGTCTAGTGTCTCAGTCGAATCTGATTTCAGCAGATTATCTAAGTCATTAAACACTATTAATTATTAAATTACTGTTTTTGAGTTTTCACAGGTAATTTGATTTAGTGACTGAGTTGGTGAGCTGTGGTATCTTGTGTGTTTTGCCCAAAGGTTCGGCCGTAATTGTCCTACGCCTTTATGAGGCCAAAACGTCAAATCAAACAAAACAAGCACGGGATACCGTGCAAGCCAACGGTCTGTAATTAATTACATCGTTATAATATTTGTCTAGTAAAAAATTTCAGTGTCGCAAAAATGTTTCAAATGCTATTGTCTTTTTGTGTTATTGTTTTGTTATTATAGTTTAGTCGAGTGTTTTTTCGAAACATATAGGATCTATTACTTTTTCATACAGGTTATTATAGAAACTGTGACGATATTTTTGAACATGTTAGTTTCGTATTATGTGGTTGCAGCAGTGTATCTATGTAAAATGATTTCACAAGCATTGTGTGAATTTTGTGTTTAGATTTCTTCATCATAATCTAGAAAATAATCGAACATTTAATCGATAGTATTAATTATTTGTCTGAAATTCTATCTGACACTTTTGTTTTAAATGAATTGTATTATTTTATTACTATACTGCTATTATAAAATCATTGCTATAATACGGCATTTTGAATTCTGACACAGAATGAATAAATTAAATTTTTCTCATTCTGTCAGAGTGAATTATATATTTTGAAATATCAGTTAAAGTTTCATCACAGTTAGTTTAAATTTTCATGCACGAGTAAAATTATAATTCCAAAAGAACTTATGAAATAAAATTGTTTGTAAAGTCAAATCCGTCGTTGTTTGCCATAAAGTTGTTATATTTATATCTTTTTAGTGATTTCGGTATTGTTAGAAAATGTCGTTTTTCTTACAATACAACATGTACCTATTCTTAAAGTTTGACATGAGATTGCATTACTCTTATTTATTATTCGATCGGATTCTAGTTCTTTTTCAAATCAGTCGTTTGGCTACCGGCCAATTGTGTAAGTCATCATCAGATTTTCACTTAAATAATGACCTTATTCTATGTCGAGAGTGATGCGTCTGTGTCTGATCAGTATTTTTTTCACGTGTCTGTGCAGAGATAATTCGGTTTTATCTATAATATATAGTAGTCGCACAGAGATGATTTCGTCGCTCTAATTGTATTTATTTTAAATAAAAAAAAAACTTATTATTTTAGTTATAACTTATCTTTTATTTATTGCAATGCGAAAATTAATATTATACTTGGTTTCATTTTGACAAATGTGTGTAAATGATGGGGACATATTTCTATTTATACGCAGGTACTTATTATTTATGAAATGTACTCGAATGGCTGGAAAAGCGAATTCGACAGGGTATACTCGTATTATATATTATAGGCAGACAACTACAATTTGCGGAACTTTAGTTTCGTATACAATCGCTATTATTCCTGGTCGTTGCGTTATTGTAGTAGGTATTTGTCTGTTTAATGTTAGAAAAAATTATTTTCGCTCCCATGAAAGTAAAATATGTGACCCGATAAATTGGGCCGGACGCAATATTCATGTGTACTTTTTTTGACACTAAGAACGGGGACGTAAATCGCGTGTGCTCTCATTTTAAAGTTTACTGCCTTTATAAAATTGTTATTATCGACCGACTGCGGGCAGCCAGATTAAATAAATTAAAATTATAAAATACTGTTATGTTGTAAGGCCTTCGTTGTCGACGACTGCAATAGTTTGAAAATTAGAAAAATAATACATTTGAGTCACTGAACATGGAGTTGTCATCGTTTGAACGTCGAATCTTTGTTACTTTGATGTTTTACGAATCACTGTTGGTTTTGTTTAACTAAAATAACATATTACATACGCGGTCTAATGTTGTCTTATTATTGATTATTATTATTTTTCAATACTTTTAACTTGTTATATCATTGACAGTATATGTTTGAGCATATCATTACGCACGAATAGTTATTACTTATTTTGTATACCGTATAGTATTCGTTTTAAAGTTTTACTTTAGGTACAATATAGCATACATAGTTTGTCCGAGTATCCTTTCATGTATTCTAAATTAATGACATTTATAATTACAACATGGAAGAGGAATTTACAGTTTTAAATATTTTTTTAAAAATTAAAATATCCATGAAATATCATGTACTTGAGTACTTTCAAATAATTTTAATGCGAATTTAAATCTCGCATATTTTCATGTATTGTTTTACAGTATAAGCTGATATTTTTTTGTTGAGGTTTTTAAAGTAAATGTTTATTATTAATATTGTAGTTTATATTAATAGAGAAAATACGAATACGCGGTGATTAATTAAGTATGTAGGTATATAGATATATGAACTTTCAAAAATAGTTCAAAATTATACTTATTTAAAATTCACATTTATTAAGTAAAAAATAAATACATGCTACATGTATAACGATTATATATGTAACATAAATTGTTTAGGCAATTTAATTCTGATTTCAAAAACATTAAAATGATATTCAAACGCAAAATTTCAACAGTTTTTTTTAATGAAATATCAATTTTAAGAATTTTTATCAGAAGTTTATAGTCTTCTAGAAAACTTCGGAACATATTGCTAACGATTGCCTATTAAACTTTCTCGAGATAAATATTATGAAAATAAAAAAACAATACATACATATAATCCGACATAAATATAATAAATATAACCTAATAGTTTTCAAAATCTAAAATTATGTTTGGAGTAGATAAAAACATCACGTGCTAATTTATAATTATGTAATTTTTAATTTTTATTTTAATAGAATCTTTATACACACATATTTTATTTAATCTGTATCAAAAGTAATTTACAGTTTTATGTTAATTGTTCATAGTGTTGTAAAAAGTTAACCTAATTAAAAAATATGATTTTTTTTGTGCACTAAAATTTAAATTTAACTAAAAAAGAAGAAAAACGTGTTCACAAAATAATTATTATATAATTGTGTTTTCAAACAGCTAAAATTATTTAATTAAATTGATTTTGGCAAGTTGCAAATATTATTCGTGTTTTACAAATATAAAAATGTCATTAATCATCAATATTATACAAAATAAAACGAATGTTTGTTGATACAATAAATTTTATTAAATGTGATATGAATAACAAAATATAATTCAATAAACAGTTTTTAAATTTTGATAAATAATGAAATTGAAAACAAATGTAAAATTTATTTACCTAAATGTAAAATGAAAAGTAAATTTTGAAATGATTATGCCGTAGGTATATTGAAATACATATTTTACTTAAGATATCCAATAAAATGATAAAATGCTCGAATAGTTTTGAGCACACATTTACTTTCTTAAAAAATTATTTGAATTTTAATTGTTAATTACTTAAAAATGTTTTTAGTTCAGAATGAATTTGCCATAATTTAAATATTAATCAAACCGTTCTATCTTTTAGTGTCCTTTTACAACTTGCTTTGGTAGTGAATGATAATTTTGAAATTTAAAAAAATCCTATGTGCTCTGAAGTTTTCAAACACTCTGAGAAATTGTTTAAATTCACACTTTTTTGAGTATTTCTGACTGAGAGAAATTTATTTACAGTTTTAAAATATTAAATAATTTAAACAAAATGAATTAATCTGTGATTGAATGTTATGATTAAACGTAAATGTCAGTTTACTCTAATCGTTTTTATTAACACACTTATATTATATTTTGAAATATATTTAGGTAGAAATTCACATGGAGAGAAGTCGTATTGTATATGCGCGCGGCTGTGTGTGGTTTCGGGAAATTATTGTTTTTGGCGCCGACGCTTCAGATCAGCATCTCTATTGCCCAGCGTTTTGGGCCTGACCGTTGTTGCCGTGCAACGCGCGCTCAGTAAATAACATTTCATTTCGCCTAGGGAATAACGTGCGTACTCCGTGTGAACCATCTGATGAGGTAAGTCCTACGTTAAATAATTTGTTTTTATACTAAATCGTGTTTCGTTGAGTATTTTTTATATAGTGTTAATATATAATAATAACAATAATAATTTATTTCAACAAATAATATTTTAAAATTGGTTTTAAATAAATAAATATACAAGATAGGGGTTTTTTTTTTTATAAAAATTCCAATTAATTTGTTCGATTGGAAATAAATTGTTAACTTGAGCTTAAAATTTTTATTCTTATAAATTATTATTCTTGCTGCATGAGAAAGTTAATTTTATCGATTGTCACAATTAATAAGTAGGTATACGAATGATTAGATTTGTATTTTTTATAAATAATATTAGTAATTTTTATAATTCTTTATTCATCTGAAATACAGATTTATCTAAATATTTAAGTATACGTAACATAGTTTTATAATTAATTTTTCATATATTTCTGAACAAATGAGGTTTTCGTATTTTAGTAATCATTTTTATTATATTATAATCTAATAAAAGGCACTAAGAAAATAACTACAATTAATAGTGGATCGGACTAGTAGAAATATTCTGATTATAAAAACAGTTCTTGTCTTAAATTATGTTTTTAATAATACACTGTTTTTATTTAAATTGAATGTAAAATTGAATAAAATCTATTTTATTCAAATAATGTCTTTTTCAAAGACCTACTCGAGGATGCTCAGTAGAGCCTATTATTCGGTTACAATAAATTCAAATAAATATCAAATAAAAGTTTCATTTATTTAAAAAAATTCAAAATGTTCACAGTTTTTACAATATTTTTATACCCAGTAAAACTATTGAGAAATTCATTATATTTGCTTTTTTAAGTATCTTTTGTTTTAAATTCCCATAAAAAAGTTGTTTAATATATAATTTGAGTTGCATCTTTATTACACAAAAAAACATTTATAGGAAACAATCAAATTCTATAAAATCAATATATCATTATTGGTTTTTTTTTGGAAACCCTTTAAAATTTATAAATGTCAATTTAACACAATGTTCTGTTAACACAATAGTTAAAAGCATGTGTGACAAAGCTTAAAAACAAAATTAAAACGTCATTTACATTGTTCCTTTAGTGAGAATCTAAAAATAGTAAAATAAAATATTTATTATTATACTATTTCTTTAAATATAAAATAAATAGATTTCCTTTAATTGAGTAAAAACGTTCTTTTTATATTTTTGATTGTACCTATATAATATTATGTTTGTGTTTAAAAGAGTGAAGTGGAAATGTAATAATATTTTCATAACCGACCGAATAAAAACTGTTATTTTTTAACTTAATTTGAAGGACAAGAACATACGAGTATATTGATCAAACTGTGAATTATTTGTTTTCTCATAAATGTTTAAACGTTTATTATAGTACTTTTGTAGATATTTCCTTTGAGTAGGTACGTATTTAAAAATATTAAACGCATATTATATCTTCTATAAATCTGGCGATAAGGTAAAATATATACTATTTTGTGTTTTAAAAATAAAAAAAATACAATGAAGCAGATGTCGAAACTAGAAATTGTGGGTTGGGTTCATTCGTTAACATAATTTTGAAAATAACTTAGTTTTGCTGTCATACGTTTGAATGTTTGTAATGTAACAATCAATTCTACGAGCTTAATTAATCATAAATATGGTTCTAATTTTAAGCTTTTTGTGCTTATAAGGAAATCATGAGTAAAAATGTTTGGTATTTATTGATCACATATTGATGAAATTGTTGGCGTTTTAATTTTAATAACTAGAAATAAAGATTTAACACAATTTAAGTAACGAGCTAAATTTGTCTTCATCACATTTTTTTAAATCTAAGAAGGTACTTACATTTTTTCATAACCTTATAATAATTATTGACTAAGTAGTTTTAAACAAATTGTATTACATATTAACCGAAATAACCACATTTTATTTCTAACAGTTATGTCGTAAATTTTCCTTCAAGTATTTGGTGGTTTTTTCGTTGTTTTTGTGAAGAGCCCTAGTGTATTTCAAAATTCACCCTACGTAATTTACGTTCGATTTTAGTCAAAGGGGTGTATGGAGATTTTTCAACAATTTTTCAACTTGAAGAATGTTTACATTCTTTACATTCTACAGGCTTAAAGACAAAACACGTAGAGGTTAAAAATTGCTTAAATAGTAAAGTTTAATGTGTAATGGTGTTTGGTTATTTTCATCATTTTATTTTCAGATAGGTATCAAAAAAACATACAATATTAAATAATGTTCACTGTTTTTGTAATCTAATATTTAATATAGTTTTAATATAAGAGCTTTTGAAATTTTCGTTTTATCGTCTTATGATATAGCCAGCTTATAGAGTTGAGTTACTAGGTTGATTGCAATTTTTGTTTTGTATATTTAAAATATAAATAACCCTTTTTATGCACAGGAATCGATGACTCAACGTATCGATTTAATATAAAACTTGCTTCAGAATTTTAATGAATAAAACAAATAGTATTAAATTAAAATAATAATTTATATTATTAAAATAAATCCTGTACCAGATACATAGTATTTCATTGTTAAGGTACTAA
The DNA here is from genome assembly GCA_948098885.1 of Drepanosiphum platanoidis. Classification (NCBI taxonomy): domain Eukaryota; kingdom Metazoa; phylum Arthropoda; class Insecta; order Hemiptera; family Aphididae; genus Drepanosiphum; species Drepanosiphum platanoidis. Next base: position 15,820,069 of record OX402531.1, read on the forward strand.
TAACAAATAGTAACAAAGGACATATCTTATTTCTAAGGGTTTGTAAAATAATACGTTTCCCTGGGAGTACACGTGTAAGACGAAATCAAATCAACAAATAATATAACGGATATTGACTTAGATAAAATCAAGTAATTTTAAAGTCTGTAGCTATTTAGTAAACTCGATACTTTTCCATGATTAATAATTATTGTATTTACTTTAATCCGTTTTTTTTTGTGGGAGAGTAAAAGTGCTTGGTGCTTACGTTATAAATTTTCATGTGATAATAACCACTTTTTAGACACATACCGGCCGGCCAATGTAGGCATCCTATTCAAAACGATATGACATACCACCAAAAGTGTCATAACCTATGTCCGTTTTTTGTGGTAACTCGATGTTCAAACAATATTGTGTTGTTTCACATGGCTTTTAAAGTTAATGGATTTTTATACAGATTTAAATTCATTGAATTTCTTTTCAATTCTCGTATTATGTGGTCATGTGGATTAGATGCGTCCAAAATTTTCCGTTTTTATCCATCACGCGTTTACCATAATTATTTAGATAAATCAAATTGTTCCCAACGCATCGAACAATCTAGTATTGATACGATGCCTCGAGTTTTACAAATCTTTCGAATATGTCGGTTTTAAAATTTCAATATTTTTATTTATTTGTTGGTAGAATTTTTAGGAATGAAATTAAAATGTACAGAAATTGTTCCCAAGTAGATTTCTTGAAGAATTAAAATGTGTTTTAAAAATCTATGTTAGTAGAATATGTTATGGTTATGAATTATGATTATTATATCGCATAGAGACGAAAAATAGCTAAATAGCTACTTTCAATAAAAAAAATTGATTTCAAACGAATATATTTCTTAAATAATGGTTGGATATATTTTATACCCGTTTGAAAAAAAATATACTCGTATACACCTGATAAAAATGTTTCTAATATATTATTTCTCATTGTTTTCAATTTAATTATAACGCAACCCCTCTGACAACCCTAACAGATACGTGATTTATCTTACTGCGTGTTCTCGTCGCTAATCTGTCAACTGAACAATGCACACGATGATCGCTTTTTAATCGTTTTACAAAACATAAAGAACGTAGTATAATATATTTTACTAACTAACTATTATTTATTTCATCAGATATAAATATATACAATATAATTATGTTAATATTTCATGTATAGTATGCAAATTACTTATATAATGTACTTATAGAAATAGGTACCACAATGACATTTACTATCATTATTATTGTTATTATTATTTACTAACAATTTAAATTGAATATTATAACAATGGTTATCTTAGTTGGGTAGTGAGAAGTGTTAAAAAAAAATTTTATGTATATACAGAGTTATTTAATACTGATAAACGGAGGATGGAACAAAAGAGGTATGAGATAGAATACTTGTTTGAAAAAACAAATTTACAATTTTTTGTTGGTAATTTACAAGGTATTTGACACTATTGATAAATGTGTATAGATAATGTATAAAGTGATTTTATTATCCTAATGTTTAGATATAAAATTATGGACCTAAAACGCTAAAAAGTACTTTTAATAAACTAGTAAATATTTCAAATTTAACCGATCGCCCTCGAACAATACTAAAAAAATATGAACTATGACGACTGTACAGATAAAATATAAGTAGTTACCTAAATTTGTTTAAAATGCATCTCAAATAATTTAAATTATTAAATATATATTATGGACTATGGAGGTTATTACTTTTGTTTCATATGATTTCAGTCGACTTAGAACATAAACGGCTTAAAATGCTCTTCGGCATAGAAATGTCTTCAGCGTTATCGTTGAAAATTAAAGACTTGACGGTATGTTTTTTTAGAATCTGGACTTTCGAAAAGCTTTTCTTTGGAAGGCGACTGCCCACATTCGAGTTTTATTATGGGTATAATACATTAAATAAAGTGAATAAATAAGCACACGCGATTCAATAAAAAGTACATGTTATAATTTATAAGTCATAAAAAAAGTTTCATGCTTTTGTCTGAAATGAAACAGCCATGTTGGTTTGTCTAAAATGAAACGGTCATGTTAGTGGTTATAGGGAAAGTCTCGTTTTATAAGATCACATCGAATATTTATTGGCGTAGAAAAATACGAAATAGGTACCTTTACCTTACCGAAAGAAATCTCCACCTCAAACAATAGTTACCTACCCTTTAAAAACCTTATCGGTCGTGTCCATGTTAGTTATGGCTATAGTTTTGCGAGGACATAATGTGTGTGTGGTAAAGTTTGATACGGAATAAAGCGAAACATAAATATTATGTTTATATTAATGTACAAGTATATCGTTCTGAGAGCCGTAGATAGTACGTATAAACTGAAAAGTTTCAGATAAAAGTATTTATTAAAAATAAAAATAAAGAAATTGCAAGAAAGCGGCAAATTCGTTTTAGATTTATAAGAATATTTTACGTTGTACTGGGTTGTAGTCACATTAATGTCTACGTGCGTGTAATTTATATATTTTATTTAAAATCTTATTTATAATCTAACATCCTGATCGCTACAGATTTTTTAGACAACCAATAAAAAATGTAATTGGATGAAACTGAAATCGAATAGATTGATTGTATTTTGTATTCTATCTTTATTTTTTTTTATATATACACAAAAACACATACGCACACTTCTTAACAAGTATCTTTTGATATGTATATTCTAATATTTAAAGTGGTGAATATTTCGAATACGTTTTCAATTCCATTAATACATTTTATTCACGCGGGAATCTCGAAAATCGTTGAACCGATTGCTGTGGAACTTTTGTTGCTGTTAAATCGATATTCTCGAACTCCTACTCTAAAACAAAACACCCTTTGACGATAGGTATATTATTTATATTTAGTCAATGTGTACGAATTTAGACGACTCGTTGACGTCTCGAATTCTGATAAGATTTCGTCATGATACATAGCCCATCATGTGATATGATACGCCAAAGAATTGGTGTTGGAACCCAGGGGTGTACTTAGATTGGGTGGGGGGGGATTTTCTCTAAGCAAAATTTCACAATTCAACCAATTAAAAACAAAATTTAGAATTTTAGTAAATAATTTTTATTTTTATTGAATAATCTTAATTCTATTTTACAATTTGAAGCTAATAAAGCTAATAATTCTTAAAACAATGATAATATGAGCTTTTACAATTTACATTTTATAGGGTAAAAGCAGACTTAAAAATTTTTCCTGAGATTTCGGGGTACGGGGCTGACCTTTTTGATGGTACTTCGATAGTTGTGAACATTTAACATCAAAATTAATTGTCAATATAAATCCAGTTGTGATGGCGCCATTTTTGTATTGTTTCAAACAACATTTTGAAGTTGGAAGTTTACTGATAAAACGGATTGTCTCTCATATCAGGTAAACCTATTTCTATTTCATAATTTTATTATTTTGAAATTTTGCAATAATTATTTCAACTTTAAGTCACTGGAAACAGATATTCGCATTGAGAATATTTTTTCTCAATTCCATTGTTTTCACGTGTAATTTGAATTAAAATTTACCCTGCCTAAAAAATACAGCTAGGACATTGTAGACCACGGAAAATTATATGACTTTAATTTTTTTTTAATTTATAGCTTTAGGTTACCTGTAAAACGGTTTTTTGATTTATTGGGGTTTTGAACAGTATAAATTCAAAGTAGATTTACATTAGAAACAATATATCACTCTGTACATTGACTCATGCATGTTTTTATTAAAAAATATACAAATAGTAGTATGGGTACCTATTGGGTATAGACAAAAGTAATTTATTTTGAATGAATAATACATATTTTTGGCATACAAAAGGCATTTATTTATAAAACCAAAAATGACACATGCGTGTAATTTTTAAATTTTATTCGTGCTATGATAATGAAATAAATCAATAAAACTGTTAAACTTTATACTATAACACATGTGAATCTTAGTTCCGTGATCAGACATTCAGACATTATTTATTATTACAATCATTGTTTTAACGATGTATGGTATTTAGTACATTTTATTATTGAATATCTATAATTAGTTCAGCTATTGAAGGTTTATTAGGATATGAAACGAGACGTTCCATCTATTCCGTTGACTCATTTTTACTGCAGTCAGTTATATAGTTTTTAAAATATAATATGTTTTGATAACTGGTACTGTCATGATAACGTTCATTGTCCATAATATATATTTTATACAGTATGGAAACTAATATTTATTTAAAACAATAAATCCTTTATCGTATTGTTCACTATACGTATGTCGACTGTATAAACAATAATTAAACGTTACGATATTATCGAGAGAAATGTTTGACTACAAAAAATCAGTCCGCAGTATCGTCTGCGGATATCGGGTCGGGCTAATTTAGTTATTTATTTTTAATATTTCTTTGAATCGTCACATTATTAGTTTGTAAAAGAAGAAAAATATATAAATTTACCTCTCCAAAGCAAAGCTTAAGTGGAAGAAAAGAGTCATATAAACTAGATAATAGTAATAATTAAAAAGAAAAAAGCAAATTATGATAGGTGAGCATAAAGGCGCATATTTAGTCACATATGTAAGAGGGGGAGGCTTAAAATGTTTACCCATTAATAAAATTGTTTGAGCTTTACACTACGGGATAGTTGATGTGATTAAAATGTTGTGGTGGTTGTGAGAAACAAGACAAGGTAATAACATAAAATGTGTTTTTAATATAAATTTTAATCTCGGATTATATTACCATCATGTGTATTAATTTGTTATCGCTAAAGAGCTGTGGATTTGTAGGGAAACACATTATTTTTATCCTATTATAAAGTTCTCCTCTTAGCACAAAGTTTGAACTATAGGTGTACAAATGAATTCGATTTTTAAACAATTATTTTGCGTTTTTAATTTTTGGAATGCATTCTTTAGTATTTATAAAATCATCTTTGCAATCGTACATTTTATTAATTTTCGGTCAATAAAGCCAGTCGCTTTACCTAGCCTACGGTCGAAACCAGTCGTCGCACATTAAACTAATACTCTCGGAATTATCAACAGATTATATTTCTCTTCGATATATTTTTTCGTAAATTTTACAACAGTATTATTGGTTTTTTTAAACAATTTTAGATTGTGATTTTCCTAGTGTTTTCCATCGTTAAACAGTTCTATTATTAATTTTTACAATACGTATTGAATATCGGCGGAACGCGAAATCCTTTCGGGACGCTCGGGAACCGTTCGATCCGCGATCTCCGCCCATATGAATTATTATGAAACTCTCTCGGCGATCACTGTGACGGACGGCGGCGGCGGCGGCGCATCGTCTGGTTGTCGACGCTGGCGATCATCAGCTTGAACGTGTTGAAGTTCTTCTCGGGGAACCTCTGCCTCAGGTACGCTGCGTACGCGGCCGCCGTGTCGTTGAGGTCCCGCAACCAGTAGAACACGCGGCCCACGACGTCCGGCGCGCCGACCGGCCACGTGTGCACGAGCGCGGCCGTGGACGTCCACACCGGCCGCACCTTCAGGTCGAGCCGCACCCGGGAGTTGACCGCCACCGCGCTCAGCGTGCGGATCTTGCGCCTGGACGCTTTCGTCTCGAACGCGCCCGACCTCAGGTTGTCCACGGTCAGCTCGTCCACCAACATGAAGATCATCTTTTCGTCGTCCATGTCGGACCACTCGACGACGTCGCGCAGCGCGCGCTGCGCGCGTCCCACGCACAGCGCTTCGAACTCGGCGTGCGCGGTCGGATGGCACGTGTCCAGGTGGTCCGGGTCGATCGCGTCGATGGCGCGCAACGCGTCCGCGCAGTACCTGCAATACGACACGTAGAACCGGACCAAGGCCGCGCGCACCAGTTCCAGCACGTGGTGGTGCAGTATGGTCGCGTCGTGCACGCGCGTCGCGAAGTTCAAGCCGCTGCCGCCGTCCGCGTCGTCGCGCAGCAGCAGCAGCCCGCGCACGTACGCCGCGTGTTCGTCCCAGTCCACCCGGCTCCGGCTCCGGCTGCGGCGCGGGCGCCGCTCGCGCCGCGTCATCGCGTCCCACCGCAGCCGCTCGATCACGTCCCGCAGCCCGAAGTCGCGTCCCGTCCACATCCATTTGGCCGGATGGAAGCGCTTGTGTCCCGCGAACGGCAGCACGTCCGAGCACAGTTCCAGAAAGTACGTCGCCTGCACCAGGTTGGCGTACGTCTTTTGCGCGTACTCTTTCCGGCCGTCGTCCGCGATCGATTCCCACTCGTTCATCAGACGTATATAATAGTTTACGCCGCTCTCCCGCCGAAGCTGCTCTCCTCCTGCACACATAGTAGGCACACTGTGCGATAATTAATTTTTTCTTCCGAAAATTCGGTCATTTTAATAATTCATAATCGAACATAATCAGAGTAATCATTTACAATGAATACAATATTGTTTACATAAATTATCATTACTAATTATTAATACTGTTTATATTCACCTTCTGTGATCTCTTTGAGTACGGCGGCGCGCGTGTTGAACTCCTTAGGTTTCGCTTCTCCTGGGTTGCATATTGCAACTTGGTCTCGCACGATCAGCTGCATTATGTTGTTCTCTCTCCACAGCGCCTTCTTGTCCGCCGCGGCCTCCAGCCGTTTAACGTTCTGCAGGTACACGATCATCTTGACCATCCAGTCGAGCGGCTGGAACCCTTTGTTGAAAATCGTCGCCAACGTCATCAGCGACAACTCGAAGTATTTGGACACGAGCTCCGCGTCTCTGCGGCGGCGGCCGACGTCGTTCGGTTCCTGCGCTGTCAGCATCCTATCCGCCTCGATCAGATGCGTGTGCGCGTACTGCGCGTACAAGCACTGCAGGTCCTCCATCAGCCGATTTTCGAGGACCGTCAGCTTCTCCGAAACCGCGTTGTGGTCGTTCGCGCTGTACCGCTTTTTGCCGGCCACCAGCGTGAACTTCAACAGTTTAATTCCGTCTTTGGTCTCGTTCGAGCTCCACACGTGACCGATCGTGTCCAGCAACGCGTACACCCTGACGTGCAACAGTTCCGTCGCCCTCGTCAGTTCCGCCAGCTGCTCGTCGTCGTCCTCCGACACGGCGTACCGATTCTCGTCGTTGTACGGGCTCAGATTCTCGATCACCGGCCCGGGATGCTCGTACAACTCGTATTCGTCGGTCGGCAGTATCGACCGGTTGGCGTGCAGTAGCCGTTGCGCGTCCAGTATGTTGTGGTTCACGTCCGCCGTGATCGTCTTCAGACGGTCGAAGATGTACGCGTCGCAGATCTTGATGCCGAGCGATTCTCCGCCACCGTCGCCGCCGGCACCCTCGCCGCCGCCGTCTTCGGGACCGCACGCGTACCGGAAAATGTTCGGACACCGTCGCACGTCGTTCTTCTTCGACCAGTCGTCCATGTCCCGGTACGGGAAGCACTTTTTCAGGTCGTCGGACAGCGCGTGCACGGCCGCGTCCTTGATATCGGCCGAGTCGACGGGCGGCGGCGACGGCACCCTGTACGGCACGCACGGCTGGCTGGACGTGATCGCCGTCAGCGTGTCCAACAGTTCGGCGAGTCGCGCGCGCATCTGTTTCCCGGACCGTTGGTGCTGCGACAAGAACGATATCAGTCGGAGCATCCAGCCGGTGGGCCTGTAGCCCTGGTTCTTCAGCGAGGCGGCCGCCTTGAACGCCGTGAGCATGTACGCGGCCTTGATTTTCGTCAGGTACCCGAAGATCCGAGGAAACAACAGGAACTCTTCGATTACCGAGTACACGAGCGACAGGTGCTTTCGCGCGTAGTACGCGTACGTGCACTGCACGTCGTACAGCCGGCACATGATCCTCTCGCGCAACTGCGCGACGTCCTCGCCCGCGAGTCCGGCGTCGTCCTGCGCGACGGGCATCTTGACCAGATCGCGGAGCTGGCCGTACTGTAAGGAATACCACGTCAACAACGAGCCCGACGACTTCACCAGATTCAACATCGACGTTTTCTCCCGTTCCACAATTTCCTTTTTAAAATCCTTTCGTCCCTCTGTGATCCCATACGATCCGTTGTCGCCGCCGCCGTCGCCGTCGCCGTTCGTCGCGCGCGCGCCGTCGTTCAACAGCAATAACCATAAACATAACGTTCGTAGCGCGGTCTCGGACGAAACCATTTCGAAGGCAAAAAGAGAAAAAAAAGAAAAAAAAAAACTCACTCCAATTTCACACGGACACGTGAATTTTATCGAACGCGTACCGGAGACGTTGCCGATTGGATTCAACGCCGTCGTCGTCGTAGTCATAAATTCGCGCGCGCGCACGAATAGTTTACATTTCATTGTATATATTTCTCATCTATTCAAACACGTATGAGACGTCTGAACATATTATGTAAACAACGGTTATAGCGTACGCTCAAACCAATAAAATTATCGTAGAACGTTGGTGACACCTAGATATATTTTCGTCTATTGCGTAATTATTTATATAATTATTTTATCCGTTAAGCGTGCTATCGGTGGTACCCGTTTTAGAAATTCTAATCTCTGGCCGACAGTAAAAACAATTTTCGTTTACGAAAAGTTTACGTCGGTTCTTACTAACGATATTTTCTAACATTGATTTCTCAGTGTAACGTATTATATAAAATATAATACATATTATATAAAAGAAATGTTATTATAGGTGTAGTGATTTTAATCGTATATATAATTTTGTACGAGGTCTTTTTTTTGGTATATACCGATTCTATCGGTGTCGGTCTGAGAATTTTTTTAAGGCCTAGAGCAACCAAGAACGTGTTGAGTCCATTTGAATTTTATAGCTAAGTAGTATAGTTAAGTTATAGTTAAAGTTAAGTAGCATACACTATATATTTGTTATATATTTAATAACTACAAGAAAGTAGGACTTGAGATACATTTATTTTAACTTTCGATGTTTTGTGTTGAACTATTATAAAGTTATCACGATGATAACTGTGTACTACGTGTTTACGTTCGTTATTATTGTACAATGCAGACAATCGCGGGGCTTCCTTCAGCTGGGGGACCGGGACAAAATGGTCCTATTGCTCCCTCTCCTTTGGGCGGCGGCCCGGGTCTTGCGTACGCGTTAATTCACTATCTGTTCTTATCGAGTAATCATATTGTCTACTTAAAACACGAAAAACAAGGTTCTTCTCGAACCTCGGGACGCGTTTTTATCTACATATACACTCGCACTGGGATAATGTCTGCATTATTAGTCGTACCATAATTGGATATTATGTAAACAGCCAGATTTGCATTTAATATTATTGTGAAGCGTTCGTGTTCTGATTATTAATAATATTATTATTTTACTGCATGTCGCCTTCTTCGAACTGCGGTTTCATCAGATTGATTTAATTTGAATTGTGGTTACGAAACGAGTGCGGTCTTTTTTCATCTCGAACGTCGTGAAAAATCTCTATTTTTATTTTATTTCGGCCGTCGCGAAGCGATTTTTACCGGTCACCACGTCTCTAGACCTTTTATAATAAACCATTACCCGTTTGTCAAACGTTTTTCTTTACACGCCGACTGTCATCCTACGGCTTTAGATGATATTTAAATTTTTATTAAAAGTTCGTTTTTTCCACGTCTATAATGCTTCTCCACTCCATACCAAACGGCACAAGTTTTAAAAACGATAAGACCAGTTTTTTTTATTTTCTATAAGTTTTATTACAGTGCACAATATAATATATCGTCTTTGTATACGTTTACGGACGAATTGATATTGTAATTCGTTGCGGATGAAAAACCGAGATCTTTAAATGAATAAGGAAAAATATAAAAGTTTAAAAATTTATTTCCTGTTAAAAATAATGCCATGAAACCAGTCAATGTCCTCGAATTGTGATCGGTTTAGATTTTACGTGTATTTTTGAATCAAATTAAAAACTTAAACGCAGATTAAAGTTAAAAACAATCGATCGATCAATAGTAAATATCAAAATAAATATTTTACAAATTGTCTTGAAAAACCGAACATAATATTATATGATTGATTTTATACTTCGTATTTCAAATTTGAATACCGTGTTTAAATATATAAATAACTCTGTTTTTCGAAACGCTGACAGTGTAACTATGAAAACAATACGATTCGGTTAAAGATTTCATCAACGTACTCTGTAAAGTTTGTGTCGAACGGTCGAATGTATATTATTATTATGATGCGATAAAATATTATTGCAAACTTTTTAGACGTTGCAATATTGTGAAAGTGGTTTTTCATTGAAAAACGTTAATTATGTATTGAATACATTTGCAAATTACTCAAAAACTTTGGATGTAATCCCGACGATTCCGTCATGAAAGTTACTTTGCGCGCATTGAACAGTTTTCATGGTAATTTCGGCTATGAATACGCTTTACTCTGTTATTTTTATTTTTACCAATAGATTTAATAACATGTTTGGTTTCTATTAAATGTACAAGGGTGTTTTGGTTTATTTACGCGTAATCTGGACAATCGAGTAACATTTTAGGTCACAGTTACTGGTGTAGAAGAAATCAAAATCATACTTAAAGAAAAAATATAATGAATTTTGTATTTATACACTTTAACAATGCGTACTATGTAAATCATTTATCTATTATATTTTATTATGTATAGGTATATAAAAGAACAGGCCTTTTTTATGTTCCCATTTTGTGACGACGCTATTTAACTTTTTCTAATTTTTTTTCACAGATTTGTTCCAAATACCTTCCTGGTATAGAAAAATCTACTAACTTATTTTTCAAAATTCAACCGTTAAAAGGGGTAAAAGGTGTTAAAATGTAAAATGTTATTTTATTTGAAACTTAGCATACATTTTCTGTAAATCAAATAATGAAAAATCTATTAGCTTGTTTTTCAAAATTCAACCCCTAAGGGGGTTGACAATGAAGAACGTTGTTTCTCCATCATACCGGGAAAAACTTTTCACGGGCTAGATTTTGAGATGCAGCGATCAGCGAGTGCGCGGTAATTTGCATTTTATATAAATAGATTATTATGTGATCGAAAATCCCGACGATCTTTACCAAAAGGTATTGATTTTGCAATATCATATAATTGCATAACTTTTACCGACATTGCGTGCGTGCGATGAACAATAGGACGAATACAATAGAACTTTTTTCATTGGACGATCGAATACGATCGCAGGCAAATCTATTGTCATTGGTCGATGAGCTCGATAGGCGTATACAATTAAAGCGAAAACCCGACGATGTTTACCAAAAGGTATGGATTTTGCAACATTATATATTATTACATAACTTTTATCGAAATTGCGCTCTCCGTTCCTCTTTCAATCGTAGACGCCGTCGCCGCATACTTACAATAAGTCAGTTATTTTTATACTAGAAAACTCACTGGAAATATATGGCAAAACAACGTTTGCCAGGTCAGCTAGTAAAATATATATAAAGGATATTATAACGTAATGAAGGAGAAAAAAAAAACGAACAACTCGCGTATTGATTTTTATCATTGTTATTATTTATTCTTTTAATTTTTTTTTTCTAGAAAAGAACATTATGTATTTCAATGCAAATATCAGTAAACGAGGAACATCAATGTGGTTTTTCGATAAATCTCTGGTAACGGTGCTCCTGTTAATTACGTTCGATGGTGGTTATGGTGGTTCCGGAACAAAAACTAATACTACCGCGTCGTCGTCTGCTACTTTATGTGAGTTTTTTTATTATTTTATAATATTATAAGTATTACAATTTACTATTATTATCAGCGCGGTTAAGTTTACGGTTTCGAATATACCTAAGATGATAAAATCAGAATATATTAACACCGTAAAAACTATTTAATGGCACTGATGAGCGTATATGTCCAATAAAAAAATATCATTGTTGAGTTAACGCGCGAAATATTTATAAAAAAAAAACCACGTAATAGGAATCACTGATCTAGAACAATCATTGAGTATAATATGCTTTCCAAATTAAGGTCTTGAACGTTTTAATAGCAAAATACATTTTCATTACAGACAATTTATCATTCTGTTTATTTACTCGTACATGTTTTTATTTAACACCATAAATAATAATTTAATGTCATTCAATGGGTATTGGGAAAAAGTCATTTGTTTTGAATTAATAATATTGTTTACTGGTTTTTCTAACGGGTGTTTACTTGCGTATTTATTTAACCCAAAAAAATGATATAGAAAGTGATTTTTTTTAATTATATTCGTGTCAACGTAATCGTATAAATTTTAAGACAGTGACGCACCAGATTACCCGAGTGAAGTCGAATAATACTTATAATGATTATTACTTCTACTGGTGTAGAAAAGTATGAAAACCATTGTTCTTTCATCATTGTTCACTATCGATAAATTAATTTAACAAAAAAACTATTAAACTCTATTATTTAAAATAAATCGTAGTTTGATCGTACAAGCTTTAATCGTTATTGACCATAACGGCCAATAATAATCTGATACGATTACATTAAGTGACGTTGGTACATTACATATATGATGTATGAAATAGAAATAAACCAGATTATTATTTACCTACTTATTTTGATATTTGTTCTTGGAAAGTATATTATGCAGAGACAGATTTAGTTTTTTTTCATGGCTGTAGGCATATTAGAAATTCGCTTCCTCTCCATAATGCAGTATTAAGACTTAGTCCTTCAACTTATTCGTATAATAACCTCTAGAAAGTATAATAAATTGAATCCAATAGGAAATTGAATTTGAATTTCAAGTCGATTTTTATTTTAGCACGCTAAAATTTTTTCTCCAAAAAAAAATAATTGAAAATAACTTTTTTCGTCTGTTGTTTACTTAGTGAGTATTGTAGTTGATTTGTTATAGCCAAATACTATATATAGTATTTAAAAAAAACTTTTGTCATCTTAAAGGCGAAAATTCACACGTTCATATTATCATTTAATCCAAACATCGAAAGTTTATTTATTTTTGGAGTAGATCCAAATAAATCATTGTGTAAAGCGAGCAACTTTCTTTGACCCGTGTGAAATAGGAATTCACTACGAACCCGGTTCAATGATGTCACGCGGCTGTTCTAAATGCCCCAATACGTCCGAATATATTATTTTTTATTTTTTTTCGTTCGATTTTCACTAAATCGTTTCGTAACGGTTCTGGCTTCCGTTTTCTTCGTCGTCGTCGTCGTCGTCTTCTAATTACTATTATTATTATTTTTATTCCAAGTGAGATAATTGAAACGTCAGGAAAAAAAATCGCGCGATTCTCGTCGGCCCCTAAATGTCGCCGCTCTAAGCGACTGTCTACCACTCGTCCTGTGGGAAATGCGCCTCTGAATTATTACGGCTTCGTTATTACACGCCGAAATCGGCGAGTACAAAAGGGTATAATATATGGTGCCCACGCGTAATTATTGTTGTTTTGTCGGTCGGGAACACGTCGCGTCGTGGCGCACAGATGGGCGCGTAAGACGTAGGTTTTATTCGGAATATGATAGAACGCGCGATGACAGTCGGACGGATTCGAACGGCGCGCCGCGGCGGGGCACCTGGGAGAGCACCTACTCTCGCCGCGACGCGATAAAATTTCCATTTTTGGCGGTTCAGACAAATGCTCGATCATTTATTAGGACATATAACGTAAATGATTCGAGCGATATTGCATTCCGTCCCCTTTTCGGTCGAGCACGCGCCAGAACGTTTCCATACGGCGCGGCGGCGGCGGCGGCGGCGGCGCGGGATCAATATTCAGTTACTTCTCTTATCTCGTAAAAACATTTCGTCTTGAAACGAAACACGAGTTATCTCTGTGCCGAACAGATAAATAAATAAATACGACACGATATTTTCCGTCGAATCGTCTCCCGAGTCTAAACAAACAAAACGTCGCGACGGTGCACAGCATGCATTATGCATTTTAATACTTCTCGTACTGCTCCGACGTGTGCACCAGAATATTGTATTGATATTATACGTGCTCGTAGTTTTCTTTTTTCTTTTTCAAATCGTCTTTTTCCATCCGGTCGCGGCCTCGAACTCCTAGACTTAAAGACTTAAATAGACTTGAATATCGCGTGAATGTATTTGATCGAATCTTTTTGTTTCTTTTTTTTTGACAGTGATTTCGTGAAAACGCTTATGGTTTCTAAAAATAAAATCACTCGTAAAGACTACTTTGTACTTTGTTTCGAGTTGAAATTCGCCAACAGATTTATGAAAAATAGAAATAAATAATTTTAAAACTATATAGTAAAATAACCAAAGTTTGTTATGAATTTCTTAACGATCTCGTTAGAAAGATTCAATACTCGATGGCGTTTAAACCCATAAAAATAAGGCTAGTTTGAAGTATAAAATGTTCTAGAAAAAAAAACGACAAACGTTTAAAAATTCCAATATTTTTTTGAAATAACGAGATAAAAGAATCACCTTGTACGTAACCCCCGTGGATCGCATTTACTGTACGTACGTACACATGTGGACGCGACGAGAAAAATAAGGAATAGTTTATTAAAAAAACGGTATTGTAAGACTCTTTAAAAAAAAAAAAAAAACAAAAGAACATCGCGAATTTATAATGCACGTTTGAGTTTTATCGCTTCACATAATTGCGCGGTTTGTGAGTTAACTGCTGTTTATTCGGTTTAGTTTGCCTGCTGTGTACCAGCGTGTTTGTATTTAAATACACGATATACATAACGATAAACTGTACGTTACTCGTCCGACGACGATGAAATGACTAAATATGTATACATATGATATTCCAAGGGTTTTGTGAATTTATACATGGAGTTACTTGCCATTTATTTTTCCGGTCTATTCGGAGAAAAATTCCGCTTCAGTTTCTGACACTCGTGTGCAACGTTTGAGAAGCGTGTTTACGAGACTCTTGAGAATATTCAAGGCGTTCGCCGTTGATGGTCTAAGGTCGTCCAATCGAGCACGAGGTTTTTTTCGTCCCCCCCCCGCCCCCGCTGTCTCTCTCTCTCTCCGAAAACGCTGTGTTTTCCATTTCATTTCGCTGGATTTCGGTGCATTAGCATTGTAGTCGCTTTTATTGCTTCGCTAGTGAAATCGTCCGAAGGTCTATAGGTAGTTCCCGGGCGTTCGCGTAAGACGCGCAGCCTTAAAATTTATGGTCGCCAGTAATGGGATCGACTATAACAAAAAAAAACAAGTGAGACGAACGACCCATTTTTCGTGACATTTGGATTTGCTAGACAACGTCATATTTAAAAACGGTTCAACTGCGGAACATTATGAACAATATTTACACAAGTACGCGTGAATAGAATCCAAAAACTTTTTCTTCGTCATAATATTAATATTTTTTAACGTCACTACTCGTTTACCTGTCTATTAAATCGTATGCGTATCGATCGTTACATACGTCGGCGGCGGCGATTATATCCGAGAGGGGAGGTCTGGCTTACGCGACGGGGGTTAACGTAATATGGGCTTATCTTATCCATATCATCCGCGTTTTGAGTTTATTACTCGAATAGATTATCCACGGAAAATGTACCAATTTTTCGCAGTTTTTATATTGAGATATTTTTTTCTGATTCATGTCTGATCCTACAACTATTTGGTAGTCGAACAAATGTAATAATTTAACGAGTGTAATTTAATGACGTAAATAATTATAATATAATGATTAATAAATTCATATCAATAGGTTTATCATCAACATCTATCGATATTATAATTTTTAATCGTCGAAATGTTTTATTCATTAAATCAAACGAAAAAATTCAAATTGCACGCTCAGTTTTCCCGTGATTATGGAGGAGACGGAGTGCCGGAATCCCCTCAGCCCCTTTCATTTAAATGTCGCCGTTAACAACAAATGTAAATATTGATTCGAATTTAACGTAGTAAATGAAATGCTCTTGTAGAGCGGTTATAAGGTTGCTTCTTAATTTCGAAACACTAACATTTACGCGACAAAACGAGCATATTGTTCGAATTAATTATTTTGTAATGTATCCCCCCCCCCCAGGTATGTAAAATCGAATGAGTCTCGCTGTTCTTTTCGTCATAAAAATTTGAACGTTCAAATAACGGAGTTTTATTAATTAATATTTGTTCGATTTCAGTCCGAGGGTGGTCCCGTTTTTATTCTATGCTATGCGCCCGCCGCCGGAGACGGTGAGAACCATTTTTTTCCACTTCTCGTATAGGGAGATTTGAATAAAATGCGTTTCGAAATCGCTGACATAACTGATATTTTCTCACGTTCGACGGGAATATTATTCGCGATATTTAGCACATTTCGTCGGATTCAAATGTCATTCAAATTATCGATATATAATGTTGAAATATGAACATTTTAATCGCATCGGACACGTTGGGAATTAATTCTTGAGAAAGTAATTACGACAATTTTAGTAGCTTCGTACGATCAATGTTTTATTTGACGCGAAACATACTCGTACTGCAAACCGCTATTGCGCAGGAAATATCAGTTATACCATTAGTATTTATTTAGTCGACACGAAAAAGAAATAATTATTTTTTCCCGGTTTTTACCGTTTATTATTCGGTTAGAAAAGTACGTAGAGGTACTCGCGTCATTTACTGAAATAATAATTGTAAATCCGATCGGGACGGAATTATTGGGGTTCTTTTTTTTTATAGGTATCGACCAAGTATAATTGGATCGTAGTCTCGGAGTTTTATTAAAAAATTTCCGAGAAACTAAGGTTTTTTTCGGTTTTTTTGTGGTTCATATCCGTGAATTATTACTATAATCTCTTGGATTATTATACTGTCTCGCTTTTTTTAATTTTATTACCGCGATAGAATAGATAACGGTAGAAAAATAAAGCCAACGCTAATATCGTTATAATATGCATCTCGTTGTTTCCCGCTGTAACTTGTAACAACTATTTTCCGTATAGTTTTCGATATAATTACGATGTTTTTTCTGATTCGGGTACGAATGTTCTTTACGCCAACGTTACCAGGACCACCACGGTGTTCCGAAAAAAAAAAAATCCATACGCCGAAAGTCGCTCTGCCGTCGAATTACGAATCGAGGGCGGACCGAGTCGTTAAAGGGCCTATTTACTGTCCTAGAAACGAAACCTTCCCTCATATTTACAGCAGCGGAGAAATCTTTTGCCGAATTCAGAGCGGCTGCTTTTTTTTTTATGACGAACGTGGCAGGAATGATGGGTATGAGTTATATTTCGTCGGACTTTACAAAAATAAGAAAAACACTCCTTCTTAGCCCCCGGGCGCGTTCGTCGACGAGTTCGGTGTAAAACATTCGTTTTTACTTTCAAAACCTTAATATTATGTACTTTACCGCGTTTGTATTTAACGTTCATTAATATCGGTTAATATGATTCACTACAATCAATCTTAATTTTCATTTCCTCTGTAACAACCGCCACGCGGTGCACACGAAATTTTAACGTTTCGAAAAACAGAGGACCCGGAATTTTAATCGCGAATATTATACCCCGATATCGTCTTATCTAATTTACTGATAATAATTGTTGTAATAATCAATGCGTATCGAAATTATATTTTCAAACGAGTCGACACAAATAATATAACAAATCGTAACAACGGCAGCAATAATAATGATATTCATAAGTGATAAAATAAAATAAAGTAAAATGAAACGACTGATTATAATTAGTTGTCCAGTGATATTTTTGAATCATCGTCGTATTTGAATTCGAAAGACTTCGGTCGTGTAACCGTTTTTGCGTTCAATCTATGAAGGACTCGTAGAGGCTCCTCGAAACGAGTGTAAACTGCACCCCGAAATGATGTGTGGGACATTAATTCAGATTTTTTCGTTTTTATACATTTCTATTTCTTAAGAAAGACAGGGCGCGCTTATACTTTAATTTGTGCGAAATCTTTCTAAAGTAGTCCATTTTCTATCGAGTAATCGGACACCTGTTATGGCAGTTACAGGTATTTGGACAAGGTTTTTATTTACTACGTTTTGATTTTACAACATTGGTGGATTCTACTTTTCGAACCAAGTTTTCATCCCTTTCGGCGAATAACGAGCCGCCTTCCAAACTTTTGAACGAGTTTTCGGGTAGTAGAGTACTATTTAGTATTTTTCCTATCGGTTGGGTTACTACCTGTACTCGGTCCGTTCTGTTTTCAACGCCTGGGATAGGAATTATCGTCTTAAAAACGATGAATTTGGGATATTGGCTAAAATCAAAAAATACTATATCATAAATATAGGTAGCTCGTTTTGTATAAATGTGATTTATTGTATTTTGATATCAAGTACGTATTTGAATTGTTTTACCGATTTAATGTGACGAAACTCGATGTCTCGAATTTGTCGATATCATATATCGAAAGTTTTCCCGTTTCCCTTGAGATTTGACACGTCAACAGTTTACTGCATATATTACGCTAGAAACCGAATTCGAAATCACGGTTGAAGTTTATACGTCAACAGAATTATTCAACGCGAAAGCGATCGTCATCGATCTTAATTTGGGGATGAAAAAAAGGGTCCCGCGGTGCCAGTCCGCAACTGCCCACGAGCTATATCTATAAGTGATGGGTACTATTATACGATTTCGGTTAAATTCTTATTCCTAATTGATCGGGAACTCTACTAAATATTTATCAGTAAAAAAAAAAAAAAAACTAATGTGACATAATAAAACCGCTGAAGTTTCAGTTTATCACGATAACAGTTAATTATAAATTCTACTGGCAGACGACCTCTGTGAAAATAAAAAAAAAAACCGATCTCGGACGTAAAAACAGAATAAAACGACCGCTCTAGTTGTTGTTATTATTTATTAGTGGGTTTTTTTCCTAAAAATTTTGTTTTATTCGAACGTAAATTATTATAAAATACGCATTTGCGATGAAATAGGTGTACGTCAATTCTGCAGTGTTTTTGTGGAGAAAGCTCGTCTTTAAAATTTATACTCGATGATATTACTTTTGCTGGATACTTTATTCGGAGGAACGAGGCCGTTCTGGGGCGTCTTAAATGTTATTTACCGCGCTGTTATTATTAACCATACGTTTTGTTCGGTCGAATGTGAACAAATATCGTTGTATAAAAGACGATTCGGAACGAACGAGTTGCAATCGCGTGACGTTTCAAAGCAAAACGACGGGTTTTGTTTTTAATAACCCGGCGAGTTGTCATGAGAGCAAACGACCATTACGTTCTAAAATAGTTAAATTCAAGCGCATAAAATAAATATACGGTCGGCTATGCGTTTCACCAAGCGGAGTTTAAATCTTTTCTTATTTTCGACGACACGATATTTCGTAGCGCGCGGTCGAAAATGTTCACCCAGTCGTATACTAATTTTATTCCCGGCAAATATTGTTACAACATGACGACTAAACGGCAGACGCCCGAACGAATTATTTTCAACTCGCCCCCACGCGTTGTTGGATTTTTTTCAAATTAAATATTTCACCTTAATATAACGATTGCGTAACAGTGTACATGTAAATAACGCCGGTTAATTTGTTCCCCGTTAATCGCATGTTTATTAAACGAAACGAGTCGGGAAAAGTTTAACTCGCATAAACGTTCTGGTGCCAACAAACGATAATGAATTATATTATGCGCCCAGGTACCTATTTCACGTTGAAAGTTTAACGGCGAGCGGCGGAGAAGTTTTTTTCTTTTTTTTTTTTTCATGTCCACGCACATTTTGACCTTTTCACTCACTCAAATCCTTTAAATTCGAAATTATTACGATAATAATTGCAGAATAATAATATCGCGTTTTGAAGTGTGAAAGCGTTCTCGAAACAACGGTTCGATTTGAAAAACACGAAACGCAGTGTTCGCATCGCGTACCTTCGGATGTCGAATAACGTTCGAAATAAACGTTTCGACGTGTCGCGAGTCTTAATGCGGAATATGATTTTTCTAATACATACTTCAATCGAATTACGAAATGATTGGACGTCCGTGTAGAAATGGCAAACGGAAAGAAAAAGGAGCGTTCTCCGAAGAAGCCCGATGAATTACTTTTACCCCGTTCGCCGCTAGCCGACTACAAATCTAAAAATCTGTTGAATCCTTATAACTAATCCGTAGCAATGAGATGTTGATTTCGCGCCGGGAAAGATCAAATGTTTCCCGTGGCCTACTACGGTTAGACCTATTAGATCGACTTGCCACGTTATTACCGGCGTTATTTTTATCCGTTCGACATAGAGAAATAATTTCAAATCGATATACGAACCCCGCGAAGCGAGCGAGCGAGCTCTTAGTGTTTTGCGTAGTTATAGGTCGATGTGTACGAGGTGGACTCTGGGGACTAATCGGGAATCGTGTCGAAATTGTAAATTTTTGTTAAAAATAAAAACATCGTTGTTTTCGAAATCTATTGCGGCTTAGCCATTTGAAACGACAGCATTTTCTGAAGAAAAAAAAACCCATCTTATTAAAATACAAAAGCGATTAAAATTTGATATCCTGCGGGATTATTCTAGCCGTATTGTAACAGACTAGGTGACTAATAAAAACAACGTGCTTTGTTCAAAACACATAACAGTCGTCAGTTTTATGGGGTTTTCACAGTTTGTCTGTATTTTTTTTTTCGTAACAAGACCCAAAAGTTTTATAAAATAATAAAAAGGACGTCTTCAAAAGTTTTAAGGGATGCCGGAGACCAAAGTGTATGGGGTGGGGGGGGGGGTTGATCGTACTTACCGGGTAACGGACTTCATCAATTTGTATCATCCGTGTCCAATTATCAGCCTATAAAGAGATGAACTTTTTGGACATTTTTTCTACGAGAAGAAACGATAGATATACCCAAAAGTTAAAATAACATAGTGTTCTAATAACTACGGTATCTTCTCATAAGTGTTCGAAAATTCGGAGCCAGAATTGAATAAAAAAATAAAAAAAAAACCAAACAATGACAAAAATATATAAATTATTTATTTGATCGAAAACAAAACCGATTTTCCCGTAAAACAATATGTACTGTTATTTTTAAATCACTTATTACTTTACTATATTTATTTATTGTCATTTGATATTTTCGAATAACAATAACTTTCTAAAGCGTGTTTTTTTTTTTAAAAAAATTGTGTTTTTTATAAACGTTTGTTATTGTAATAATTACTCGTTTTGAACACGATTGGAGAGGGTTTTGACTTAAAAAATAAAACGACATAAAACCTCTGCTAAATTTCCCTCCTACTTAAAATGTATTTTTTTTTCTACGACAAAAGTAAAAATAATAACAAAACATAGTTTCGAAACAATTCGTCTTGCGGCTAATATTAAAAAAAAAAAAAAAAACACATTTGTCTCTTTTCCGCCGTGGAATATATGTGTCGTGAAATATTTATTTTCTTGACGTTCATCCCATGACGCTTCTTACGGTGCGGCTCAATTCAAACTTCTTACCGAGTCAGTACGAACCGAGTTTCTACGATCGAGACCAGAAGATTGTTTATGACTGTTATTTCAACATTCGTCCACGTCTCTGTGTTTAGGCGTATACAAAATACACTGCGAACTGGAATATTGCTTTTCCCTCCACCATAGGTAAACATATATTTCGCCAGATAATCATCTCTGTTTCGACGCGCATCACATTCACCGTGGATAAGTCGAGTTCGAGACGTGAATAGACGGACATTTCAAACTTGCGCCAGCGCATTCGGTTAATTTTGCGGACGAACATAATATTATTACGACACGGTTCCGAGTGGTTTGTGTTCGGGAAATAATATGTCCGACCAACTTGAATGGCTCTTTTCGTTTTCGGAAATAACTCTAATCGATTCGATTAGTTTTACCGAAAGTTTGGTGTCGTGGGATTTCTCATGTCCGTCGTCGGCCGTAATTTTTGATTTGCTTCACAAAAATTCACTATCAATGTGTATTGATTAAAAAAAAATAAAACTACGTTATAAATTAACGTTTTCGTATCGACGCCGAAATAATTTAACTGTAATAAAATCATTATTAAAAATTAAACGAAAAAAAAATAAAAATAAACAACAGAGCTGTTATTTGCATGTAAAAATGTATGAACGTTAATTTTTTTTATAACGTAACGTTTTTTTTTTTTTTTTTTTATATTTTCAATATCGATATTAAAGCAATTAAATTCTATAATTTTGAAAATATTCAAATATACATAAATACAGTATATATACTACATACATTTTTATATACTAGAGTTTTCTCATTTCGCTTAGTATCTAAAACTCGAATAATCTTAAAATCGATTATTGATACGTATATTATGTAAATTTTTATATTGTTAAAATTAAATGTTTATACTCGTATCTTTCCATTCGTCTTTTGTCGATTACGTCGTGCAAAATACGAGTCGCAACGCTTAGAGACAATAATAATAAAAACAAAAATATAATCGATACTCCCTAAAAGGACTTTACGTCACTGTATACACTATATCATAATAATCAATGTTTGCTTCACGTTCATTAAAAAAATATAAAATTTTGCAACAACAGTTTTTATTGAGTTATAAAAAAAAAAAAAAAAAAATTAAATACGTGCAACACATATATTTATTTATCGTAATAATAACTTTACTTTCTACGCGTCGTTTTATTCGTCTGTGGTATATGATATAGTATTGCTTTATTACTTTGACTTTCCTAATAGGTACTTATAAACATTATTAAAATGTATATTTGCGGTAAAAGGATCAAATACGAATTCGAACGGAAAACTATGTATTTTTTTGTGACATACAGGGTGATTTTTTTCAATCATATTTTCACGCATAAATTATTCATGTATTCAAATTATGGTTTTTGGAAAATGCATATTTCAAGTATTTACTTAAAGACGGTATTTTACAATATCTACCTATAATTTTATACTCTTTTTTTTCCATCGAGTATCGATGAGTATGATGGGCTGTACATATCGATTTGAATTTTTCAAATAAGGAACACCGCTTTTGATTTACATAAATTATATTATTTGGTTAATTTATCTGGAATTTTTAATGCCGCTCGATTGAAATTCGGACCACTGTCAATATCGGAGTTATTAAAGTTTAATATTGTGTATGATGAATATAATAAAATAATTATAATATATAGATTATCGTTTCGAAATTCGAAATTCTAGAAAAATCAACTTCATAACACATTATTGTTCGCGTAAATTACGGCAAGTAAACCTTTCTCGTTTGAAAAACTAAAATCGATATTGCCGTTTTTATATAAAAAAAAAAAAAAATATATATATGAGTAGGTATATTTACTGAAATCCAGTCCTTAACTAGATTCGCGTTTTATAAAAATCAGAATTTGAATAAATGCATAATTTATGTGTATAATGAGCGACTGTGTTTAAAAAATCCCCCAGTATATTATATGTATAACATCATGTATACATTTTTCGCCGAAAATAATAAACACGTAATGTATCAGTATACGTTTATAAAGAACTCGTAAAATGTCAACAATAAATATTCCGAAGGTCAGTCGTTTAATAATTTTCCCGAGAAAATTAAATATCGAACGATTTGAACATTCGATCCGAGGATAATAATAATTATTACGCATTCAAACGGTAGGGCAAAATTATTATAATTACATTTATCCGTACGGTTTTATTTATTTGAAAAAAAAAAAAAAAAAACGTATTGTGTATATTATATTACACGTGTATTTTAGTGTTGTAATATTGTTTACAATCATTGTACTATATCGAGTTTGAGCGTTTATTTAAAATACATTTTCCGATCACGTGACATAACGAAAATTAAATATGACGTATAAATATTATATTTTGATTATAATTGTATGTTATTATTAAAATGTTTACCCTGCGTGAAAAATAACCTTTTAACAGTGGCTGATTTAAAGGGGGTAAATTCGAGTGTTTTTTTTTTAAATTGGCAAATTATTTTAAATTAACGTTGTCTTACGTCAGAATATAATTAATGTAATCGTTATGAAAATATAATTTCGAGCATTTTTAATATTTAAAACGATAATATTCAACAATTCGCTAATAGATAAAACCGCGCGTATAAAGTAAACATTTCATTATTATTATTGCTGTAAAACAGAGCACCTCTGAAATGTCAATGGATTTTCTTCCAATGGAGGATTCACACCACTCTAGAAAATTTAAATCCTAAATTTACTTTTACTTTTCAATGTATTTGATTACTTTTTGTTCTTAGTACTTTTGAAAAATATCGCGTTTAAGTTAACAATTATCATATAAAATTAAATAACAATTATTTTTTCTTGTAACTGTTGATCGAATAGAGCAGGTAATAGCAATTAAAATCGAATCATTAGTTATTTCTAATTTTCTAAGGCTGTGAGTTTATTGGAAAATGTTTTTTTTTTTAGTGCATCGCATTCAGCATTTTTCGAGGTATTTTAGTGCGCAGCCCTATAGCTTATAGCCAAGCAGGTCGTATGACATAAAAATAAATGTTTTTCTTTGAATATACGCTAATGACGTTGTAGTCGGTACCTAAATGAGACAAGAGGACTCTTAGCGTAATTTTTCACCGCTGTGCAACGTCACGTCGACTTAAAAACACTAAACAAAAAACGTCATTGCCCACTGCTAACTCGAGTTATCCAAGAGAAGTTTCCGAAACGGGTTTTTTCTCCTATTTCATACGGGCATAATATCATTTCGATACTCGGAACCGTTTCGAAACGGACGTGTTCTAACGCGATTATTTTCGTTATCCAGCGGTGTAAGTACTACGCTTTTTAAAGGGTTTTATTTTACGCGCTTTAGATCGACCGCGTTTTGAAAATAAACTCGTAACTAACCCGCGGCGGCCCCGGAATAAATCAATCTCGATTTAAACATTATTTCAACGATCACCGGGGCTCCCCGGGATAAGTAAATAAACACGGCGGATTTGATTGAAAGATATAAGCATTTTCGACCTTTACGGTATCGCGCGTCATTATTTATGAATCCGCGCACCTATACTTATGGAATGCATACAATAATATATTCACGAAAATAAGTCGAGCGTTCGTTTGATACGATTTTGATAAAACGCGGGTTTTAGCTCGCCTTAAAGTCCCTCGAGCGTGTGTATAACAAGTCCATTTGTTCGATATTATAATACCGGATGTGTTGAAAAAAAAGAACGCGTCATTCAACAGTCATCGTATTCGTCTGCCGACGGATTCAATCTGTTCGGCCGGTATCGATTGTGGCGCGCGTTCGGCACGCGTCTTTATCTTTTTTTACGCGTTGGTTTAAAAAAAAAAATAAAAAAAAATAGACGGACGCTACTATTTTCGATAAACAATAATTTTCACCCAAAATCTCAAGCGAATACTTCTCACGAATATAAAGGGGAATAAATTCTGAGTTGAGTGTTTTTTTTTTTTTTGAAACGGTAGAAAAAATTTCCCGTCAAGATTAAAATATTTTTTGCACCGTATAGTGAATCCGGAAATAATAAAATCAAGTCGCATATTTATGCAAATTTCGGAGTTTAAATCTTTATTTTTGCATATTTTTTATATTATTTTTTCGGTTGGTCTGCAAAATAAATAAGCCGACTATCTATTGCACACATTATGAAGTGTGAAAAGAGCTAATTTTTAATGTATAAGAGTAAAAATACTTGCGAAATACGCTCGTTTAAGATATTATTACGATACAATAATAATATTGTTCGAGTTTGTTGACACGAATATAAATGGAAAAAAAAAAATGATACCCCAACGACCGTTTTTGATCCGTAAGAATTTATTTCGTTCAAATTCAATTTGAAATTGTCGTATGCATTTTTTCGAGGCAACATGGTCCAAATAAAACGATTTCCAACTCTTAACAAAATAATTGAAAATTTCAATATTTTATAGAACCTGTAGACAAAGACCAATCAAGATTTTATTCGCCTACACGGTATGCAATATTAACGTTACGTTTTTAATAAATTAACCAGTCTTTGTATTTTGATCTCAACACAACAACTGTACCATTAAAGTGCATTACACACATTTTTTTATTGCATTTCTGCAAGGCAGAACCAAGTAAACTTAACTTTTTTACTACTCACCGAGCTACTGTAGAAAAAATGTTTTATGTTCAAAGTCAATAGTTAATTTTCTGTTTTTGACTTGTATTTTAATACAAGATTTAACTTGTACTTATACCCCATTAAAAAAAGTAATTAAACTCAGTCGAAAATCAGTAACATTTTTTGACAATGAACATAATACAGGTCATACGACTAAAACAAATAATGTAAGTAAGTGTTATTAATATAATTGTACATTAAAATCGCTGGGCTCAACAATCCTATTCATAAAATACTGTGTTTTCACAACAATGATAAGTCGAGTATCAAATCTGTTAAATCTTAAAGAATCCGATTGCTAATATAATAAAAGGAAAACGAAATAAACTTAACGCGACGATAAAACAAATAAATAAATGAATATCTGCTTATTAAGGAGAAAAATTTTACTCTTCAAATTAGAAGTTATATAACTTATTATACATATATATTATATAGACATGTAAAAAAGAAGTAATTAAAAATGTAGTAATTTAAATAAATAAACGTTAATTTATAATTAATTTTTTTACTCATTAACGCTCAGCCGTGCATATATTTGCTATGCGTATTTCAATAAAATTTCAATATACATTTTGATAGTTTTGAGTATTCAGTACATAGTATTTAATCAATGCCATTTAAAAGCATAATTAATTATTAGTATTTTTCGGGACGAAAATATAATACTTCGTAATGTTGTTTAATTATTATTACACATGTGTTCATATCAATCGCGTATCGTGTGTTTTTGCCATTCGAATAATTCACGTTCGCA
Organism: Drepanosiphum platanoidis; assembly: GCA_948098885.1. Lineage (NCBI taxonomy): Eukaryota > Metazoa > Arthropoda > Insecta > Hemiptera > Aphididae > Drepanosiphum > Drepanosiphum platanoidis. The sequence continues at coordinate 15,846,841 of OX402531.1, forward strand.
ATTGTCCGTTTGCTGTGACAGGTAATCAATGCTCGGAGTCCGCCGAATCGTGTCAGTCCAACACTACTCATAAAATGTATCATTGCGACGACACACACTGTATACCGGAGCCGCTAGTGTGCGACGGCATACCGGACTGTTTCCAAGGGCAAGACGAGACCGTATCCGTTTGTGGTAAGACGAAATATTATTATAACTATGTTTTGGTGTGTCATTAGACATCACTTTCGAAAAGTACCCATTTAAATACTGAACTCTAAAATATTTTTGCAAAAGTTTTTTTCGAAATGCTCTAATTTTAAAAACGCGTTTGAATACCGAAAGCCGCCTACTAAAAGTAGTTACCCGCTCGAAAACTTTTGTGAAAAAATATTTTTGAAATAGGTTTTATTGTTTTCCTAAACAAACGTTTAAAATTGAAATTTTTCACGTTTTCCCACAAATCCCCCACTGTGGTGATCATCACACACCACCGAATAAATCTGCAAGAATCCTGAACGGCGGGGAAATATTATATGTTAGTACTCCGGAGATAAAAACGTGTAAACATCGAACAAGTGTTATCCACTCAAATTATAAAGCATGTCGTATTTTTACTTTCGAGACAGACATTTTATTACCAGATGACGTATTCGGCGTTGTATTCGAAATTTCGAATGTTTACGTACAAATAATTTTACTCGAATACGCTCTACAGCAGTGGCGTGCCGAGACTCGTAATATTTTGTCGCCTACTCTTGTTTGGTATACCGTCAACTTGAAGCGTACCTACTTACATACATTTATTTACATAATATTATATTTCAAGTATATATAACTGTGTAAGTTTATTAGTTATAAATGTTTACTCATCACGACATTATATTATATTTTTACCCGCCCGCCCATCAATTTGTTGACATGTCACCTAGGCACCGTTTTGACCTATCTCTCCGGCACGCCACTGCAGTTTGTTGAAAATTATTTGAAATATTAGGGTCGGTCGGCATTCTCGAGTACTCGGGAAATCGAGACTTCTATGATTTATTACTGGTTCCGAGGCGAGGCGAGGCCAAGCGTCACGGACTCGGTTCGATAATATCGGTTTGAGTCTACCATCGATTACAGTGTGCTCTATAAAGGACGACCCGCGCGCCGCATACGTTTATTTATTTTATCTTTTCGTCGACCCGTCGACGACGTCGCGTTATATTATTTTATAATATTTATTTGACAAGCATCGTCTCTCTTCGAGTATACGTGCGCGTTTGTTTTATTTTTTTATGTAGAAAATAAAACGTACGCGTCGTCGCGTCGGACGATCTCTTTCGTTCGGACGAAGACGTGGGGGGAGGGTAAGAAAAAAGAAAAAGTCACGGGCCGGCTCGACGAAACTTTATACGTGTGCGCTGCAAATGTCGACCCACCTGATGCGTGATCATATACGCATATGATTTGGGCAGTTGTTCCGCCGCCGGTATTGTTCGCGAGGTCCTGCGGGTCAAACGAATTTCCTTTATCAACGTTGCTCGTCGCAATATTCTCGCGCCGCCGTCGTCCTGCCCGCCGATACTCGCGGAGACCGTTCGCGATCCACCCATACCCCCCGCGCACATTATCGCGCGCAAACCTTTCCGCGCCATCGTCCGTCTCGCCCGATTTAAAAGTTTATATTACCGCTTCGAAACTTTTCCTATGAATATGTTTAACTCGTCGTCGTCGTCGGGCTCTGATAATTCCGTCCCGACGATGACTGTACGGCATCCGCGCGCGTAGGTAGGTGTATCGCATTCGTCCCGTTCGGTTTGTATTTGAAGTCTCGTTAACAACGCATTTACTGCGGCAGTCGTCGCGTCAATATTATATCGCGCGTCTAATAAATGCGCGAGGAAAACTTGAAAATTATACATATTATGTAAAAAAAACACCCGTTCGGTCGACCCTCCGTTCGGCGGGGGGTGCGGGGGCGGGGTACAACCGATGAAAATTCAAACGAATTAATAGTTCAATTCTGCACGGATAATTAATGCGATTTTCGAAAGTCGACTCACGAGAATACTGGAAACTAATTTAAAATCAAAACTAATGACGCGATAGTTGTCTACCCCTTTAATTGCACATGTGCTCGCGCGTGTTTTATCCAATCGAATCGGGTCGGGTTTAGTTGTTTTATCGTGCCGAGACGTTCGATTAAAAGGAGTGATTTTATGAGGACCTCGTCGTTTTTGCGAACACAATGAAAACGTTCTCCCGGAATAAATCGGTCAGAATTAAAACAGCTTCCGCTGGAATATCGCCGAGGAACACCGGACCCAATGCCGACCTCCACAGTCGCAGAGGATCTGCTATAATTGATTAGACACTCGATTAGGACCGTGAAATCGGTGTTGTGAGGTTTTGTATTATTTATCACTCGGCGGTAGCACACTACTCGCGTCGTTGGTATAAAAATACGGAGGCGTGTGACTGACTGAAAAATGTATTTTTAAATTCAGCAATCCATTATGCGAGACTTTCTTTTGTGTAGACGAAAAAATTAATTAAATCGTGAGAAAATCTAAAAGGGTATGTTGTATATACGAGACGTCCTCGCCTCCTTAGTTAGTCCTTACCGAAAGCACGTTTCTGGCCCCGAGTTACATTCGCACCCGATGTCCAAACAGTTATGAATTTATAACCACAAAAAAAAAAAAAAAACCCAACAACCCAGTTCTCGAATTTCCATCACGTTTCGCGACTCCGGTAAATTAAAGTTTGAGGAACGCGCGCAAGCAAAAAAAAAAGTAAATAAATAAAATAAAATAAAAATTGAATTCCGTGAAATATCTTTTAATCGACACCTCTCTCAAAAGTAGACGTTTTCAAATTCCTCGGAAAAAATACATGTACACGACAGAGGTTATTACTTTTTTTATAATTGTGGACCTAATAATAAATGTACTAAAACGAAAATGTTTTAAACAATATTACTTAACATTTTTTATTTTTTATACGTTTTGTTCATATTTCAAAAACTTGTAATAAATAATAAAATATAATTTTAATATAATATAATATACATATACTTATATAATTTTTCCACATAGAACCTTTCTATTTTGTAATTTCTCACAACATGTTATCTACTTTGTACAGTTTTTCTCAATAGTGGACAACTCTTTTTAGTCGACATTTTTAATTCCCCATGACCGTCCATAATATAGAGATCAGTGGTTTTCGAATTTTTCTTTTAGTCACGGAACACCGTGTTCTTTATACAATTTTCATAGCACATGGCACATAGCACAAGGCACCCAGTTTGAAATTCACTTATTTAGAAGTTTGACTTTAAAAAATTAATAAATGCTGTTTGTTGGTTTGGGCATCGCTTGAGACCGGTTAGACCGCGATTTGGCTTGTTTATTTAATTTTAATGTTGGTGATTGAAAGTTTTTATGGAAGGAAATATCGAAAAAGTTGGTTGGAAAATTATAAAATCTTTTTGTACACTTTATCACTTTGCAATATCATTTTGATAACACAGTTGCATTTTTACTTAAAATACATCAACATTTTTTGTACAAAATTAAAAAAATTAAAAACATAACGAAACCATTTTCACTTCACGATGACAAAGTGGAAATGATTAAAGAAGAATAGGGGATATATTTATAAATATGAAAAAGTTTATTCAGTTAGATTTTACAAGTGGTCTTTACGAAAGGTATCGTTTACGCACTTCAAATACGTACGGTATGATACGGGGTCGTTAGTGCGTTCGTAAATTGACCGTTGTTGCTGGGACATGGCTGTGAGCAAAAAAAGGATCAAAAAATCAATATCGCGTCGAAAATAATATTATTATTAAGAAAACTATATTGTAGTATTTTTCTACTCACTCCGTGTTTCTAACTCTACAAGTTTCGTGATGGTCGGAACCACGTGTTGCGTTGCGTTCGCGCTAAAAAAAAAAAATAAATACAAAATTAAACCGAAAGTTCCAAATCATACGCGTATCATATCATTATAAAAACGTGTTTCAAATAAATGTTCAGCGCGTTTGGCCTGCCATCGATCGAAACCTTTTCGAATTCGTTTACGTTGAAAATCCGCCTTCCCGGGCCAAGCGCTATACGAAAACGATGAAAAAAACAATAACCATCGATTCGAGGCGTGTAGGACCGTAACGATATGATCGTGATAACAATTATCTCGACTATCGTCTCATTCGGTATGATCATGAAATCTCTTTTTTATTGCATTATTATTCGAACTATACAATAGAAAAAGCCCGGAAAACCGAGTTTTCCGAGACGTCGGTGGGCTGACAATAAAAATACCGTCGACCGGACTTAAAAAATATTTTGTTAATACGGTAATCGTTTTATTGATCCCGTTTATTTCAAAAACATTGAACATCTAAATCAAAAATATAAAACAAAATAAATAATTTTTAGTGGTTGGTACTCGATCCTCGTATAATAATAACACGGTATTATTAAATATATAAATAAAAATAAATAGGTCTCGCCCGGAGTATAATAATAAAAAAGTGTAAATATCGATAAGACCGGTTACAAAATTCATCATCCGGTGAGTTACGTAAATAGTAAATAACGCACTAAGCGAATGACGAAAGCAAGTAGTCCGTTCGGTTTTTTTTTTTGCGCAGTGTCTTGCGAACGTTCGTAGCGACCATTAGTCGACTTTCGCCGTCCTGCTCGACGATCGCGTTGACGTGAAAGGATTGTCGTGCCCACCGTCTGCCAATTCGACCACAGCCGCGGTTTGGATTTCGCTTTCCCGTGCCAGTCCTGCGAAAAATAAAAAAAAAAAAATCCCCAAAAACACCGTTATTATAACTCTGGGACGGCGAACCTTTTTTAGGTGACTGGCCAAAGTTATGTAATCGAGAGGGATGACAATGTTTTTCGCGCGCCAGAAAATATACACTAGTGTTCAAAAAAACTATCCACGTATTACAAAACTATCGATGGAAAATATGAAATCATAATAAATAAATAAAACGCTTCTGACTATCGGACCCGTATTTTTTAAGTGGACCGAATTGCCCACCTGGTCGAAACTTCGAGGGCGATTAGTTTTTACGACTCTTTTTTTTTGTTTCGTATTTTGTCGATTTTTAGGCGAACACGTATGGAAAATTTAATAGCACCGAATAAAACGAAAACGTATTATTACTCAGTCGTAAATAATTGTCCGAAAACTGAAACTTATTTTCAACCGATTTTCATCTGTTATTTATTAAAACTCGCGGTGTTTATCGAAAACTTATTGTTTTAAGGGGAATATTATTGATGAAAAATAGAAAACACCTTTAAAGCGAATATCAAAAGAATACAACACGTTCGATTCCGAATTCGAGATTATACGAAAAAAGCGTCTATACGTGACAAAAAAAAAAAAAAAAAGAGAAAAAATTCAATAACCGTTCGAATAACTCGCAATAAAAAAAAAAACGTGAGTACGATGTGTTATATTATTGTATTACATACTCCCCCCGTGCTCGTGGCAGACTCGACGAAACGTGTCGCGGAGTATTTTTAAAGCGTTCGTTTACTCGAGATGGCGAAAAATCGGCGTTCGACATAGTAATAATGGCGCGTCCCTATACCAGTGGTTCTTAAACTCTTTCGGTTCGGCTCCCCTTTGCGCGCGCGTCTATACCGTATAAAATTCGACGCCGAGTGTCGGAACACCCGTGTTTTTATCGTCTCGAAAAGATTTGCGTGGGGAGTAGATGAACGTATGTATATGCGGCACACCGATCGATCCCCGGCCGTCCCGTCGGGGCACAACTGCGCTAAATTCGAGAAGTCAACAGACCGGACACGCGCACACGGGGATATCTGCGACATTATTCTTTCTCGTTGAACTCGCATTTCGCGAACGACGGATAAACACGTCAATGGAACCAATTATACAAAGTTCTAAACGCACGACGAGGAAATCGAATCCTCTCGGTCGCCAACGAATCGATCAGTCTCAAACAACGGTTTACGCGCGCGCCCGTGTATAGTTATAAATTACACGACCGTATCTGGCATTAATTTTTTTTTTTTGGTTTAATTCAATATGGAACTAATATAATATATAGGTTGACGTTTTTTTTTTTTTTTTACCTCAACTTATACGTATAAATATTTCTATAGTAAAATAATCAAATGAATGTAGATGTATTTATTTTTATTCGGAAATACATTTTTATTTATTTGATAAAACGTTTCTTACGTAAACAAATAATTACGTAGATTATTCACCCGAGCACGGTCCGCCATTGGTGAAACTAAAATTATATCAAATAGAAAATAGTAGTAAAAATACTCGGGTACTGATTTGAAATCGATATGATGTCAGAGAACAAATAATGAAAAAACGATTCGTTATCTAAAGGTCTATCCGAGTTGAAATTAAACATTATCGACGACGACGTCCTGTACAAAAACGACACGCTAAGAAAAAACGAAAAATTCCAACCAAATTATTTATTTTTTTTTCTGGTTTTTGACGCGTACGACGTTTATTTGAAACTATACGTGTCACTCTACATTCGTTGGCCCTTCCATATATGAGAACAGAGCCCTCTCTTAGGATCCTCTTTTCGACTTTAAAGTTAAAAGAAAAACTTCATCATCGAAACGCTTATTATTTTTTATATAACTCGAAAACAAATACATCAAGGAAAGGCGATAAAAACATTTTTCGACGAAATTCCGGGGGGGGGGGGAGGAGTTGACCCCCCACGAATGCGGCCATGATGTATTAACGAACCGGGTATTTTCGGTCGTTTTACCTTTTTTTTTTTTTTTCTTACGCTCGAAATCCGTCGTGTCGATCTCATTACGGGGTCATCGTTAACGTTCTGCCGGAATAAAACGATTTCTTTCTCGTCGGATTTGTCAGTGATTTTTCAAAACCACCACGACGTGTACGACGCGGTTACGAAATACGACTCGAGTGCTTAATAGCCCGCGCAATTAACAGAGATTTCGAAAAATATAAACACAAACGATGTAATCCAACGGTTTCCAACGAGAAACCGACGCGCAAATCAACATGTTATTTTATGAAAATTAGTTTTGATATTTTTTCATTAAAACGGCATCGTTGAGCCGAAAGACGGAAGGCCTTGTTGTGAAATCGCGTTTGATTTCATGCCCTCGGATTTCGAACTTACTATACTCACACGCCTATGCAGAGTAGTTAATTCAAAACATTGTTGATTCGATTATATAGAGAATTCCATAAGTACAATCTGGAAGATAAATAGCTTTTATGTTTAAATCGCGTTAATAATTTGTTGTTTAAACTTAATTAAAAACGTCTCTCGAAATGCCGACATCGCGACTGATTATTTACTTTTTAAGTACATAAGTATGTAGTTACATGGGCTCGAAAGTCGTTGCTCTTAAAAATCTTTAACGCACACACGCTAATATGCACTATAATGAAAAATTATCTCGTCGATTATATTTTTGTAAACAAATAAGCGATTTAAAATAATAATAATATATGTATATATATACATGTATTGTCCGTTTTGATTTTTTAAACAATATTTTTTCAAACATATTTCAGTTTGTTTTTTTATCAGTTGGGTTTAAATTGTATTTATTTTTTTGTAAATATCGGATTATTATTAACTGATCAAAGTTAAAAATTTAGTTTTTATTTTATAAAAAAAAATACGACATTTTGAAAATGCTCGGAAATGCAGTAAATATCCGAATATGTATTATCCCGATAAACGTATCTAAAATACTCAACATCGAATTTTCCATTTATCATAATTAGGTCCTCAAAATGAATTCGTTGCTCATTCAAATTCATTTACGACGATTGATCGCACGAATATGCAAAACCACCAAGTTCCAAACGCTAATTATTATAATTTATGACCGTGAAAAAAAACCTTTTGGAAACCTGCAGCATTCGATAAGTGTTGGCGAAATAAAACAGTAGTTAATCAATCATATCATAAACAATCGACTGTTGGTGAAAGTCAAACATTTTAATAAAATAATTAACGAAACTAAAAAAACACAAACAGCGCGTTAACTTTTAAATATAATCTATTTATTTTTTTTAATGTATCAAGTGTAAACTTTGTTTTTGAATCTCATGAATTTTAATTTTTCGTTTCATAACTCGCTCTACATACTACATTCGCGGACGACGTAAAAACAAATGGCCGCGACTACGTTCCGTACATAATTATACCTATTATCAGAGATCGACAGATAAAATAATTTATTTAGGTGCACTCCGTTTTTCGCGTGACCCTCTCGAATTCGAGCATTTCCGCCGCAACAGTAATAAACTAATAACAAACACGCACGCGGTTGTTTTATTTAATTTTATTTTCTTGTAATATTATAATCGTCGATTGAGAACAGAGCGAGCGGCGGCGGCGGCGGCGACTTGGAAATAATACGCTTCAAAAGCATATTTTGACATTTGAAACCTCGCGAAATTCAAAAACAAATTATCACGGTGTAACCGGTAAGCGTGTTCACAATTTTACCGCCGCCGGTCGTGTTGTATAATTTTATTCTGGAAGTAATATTTAAAACGAACGAGAAACCCAAGAACACTGTGCTTAACGTTTACATCGGTCGCACGGCGCGGCGTGAGTTATTAACCGCGAAACTTTTTTAATAAATAAAACAGACCTTTAGTTCGGAAACTTTACCATTTCGTCGGGCAGAAAAGAATTGTTCCAGACGTCCAGCCAGACTCTCTGCGCGCGGGACCCGATCGGTCTGAGAACGAGTGCCGTGTCGACCGGTTATTATTATTATAATACGTGTTATTGGCACGACCCGGTCGGGGGAGGCGGCGGGCAACAGTGCCGATTTTCCATTTCGCCGGGTTTTTTTATGAATAATAATACATTTTACTTGTTTCCCACCGCGATGGCCGCGCCGCAGGATTCGAGTTTAGAGCGGTTTTATAAATTGCGGGCTACTCGCGCAGGATCCGTTTTGCCCGCTTGAAATTTCCGACTAGGAAGCCGGCGGAGATTTACATTGCGACTCGGTAGAGCGACGTTTTAGACCAGATTACCAATGTAGATATAGAACAATCGGATTTCGCGATGTAGAACAAAAGAACACGTGTTTTGAAACCAGAATCGTCATCGAGCGGTTATACGTGCTGTCAACGAATACGAACTGTTTCGTTATCAATATTTATTACACTTGCAATCGTTCTTATATACTAAGGTCGTCGGTCATATCGAACAATTTCGTTAACTTTTTCGACGTTTTCGTCGGTTTTCGATGTGCTGCGTCTACCTTTTCCCGTCTCTCACTAAACCTTTTAAGTCACTCAAAAACTCATGTACGTGACGTGGTCACCTCTCAGTCAACAGTTTAAACACATTCCGTCGGAGATTTTTTACGGAGAACGCGTAAACTAAACGACCAAAACAGATAGAAATGATTCAATCTAACGCAGAAACCTTTATAGTCTATAACTGTATCGTTTCAAACAACCTATTCTTGTCTCAAGAACTTATATGCCAATAATCCCGTTTTTAAATAGTCGCATCTCGTAATTACGTCCGCGCGTCGATATAATCATTGTAAACGTTAAAACGTGAATTTCAATATCGTCTAACCAGGTGGGTAGGTATTTCACGGGAAAAAGTAAAAAGTCATACGGGGTCGGCCATCGATTTTTCAGTTTGATTAAACGTCACTTACCGAAAGTGGTGTCTAAAATCTATCGCTCCTAATTTTTCAATCTCGCGGGAACGGGGGAAAAAAAATCCGAGCCCGTAAATCGTTGAAAGTTTATCCCGGCGATAACGTTTCGCATTGAATATATAGTTAATAATGACCACGGCGGCGTATAGACAACGACAAAATTTGTTATTCCGCGCAGAGTGTGTGGCGTACCCCGCGTAGTAGGGCATACCGCGTGTCACGTGAGTAGAAAGTAATAGTTTGGATGGTAAAAATCGCCCCGCGTCGTTTTAATTATTTCCGAAACACGAAATACCGATTACTTTGTTTACTCGACTCGTTCCGAAAACACTCTACGGCCGATCGACACTCGTTGCTTTAAAATGTGTTGAGAATACTAAACGCGTTATTATTATTTTTTTTATACGCTATCGCGTCCGCGCTATCGGTCTTCGGCATCGATCCATTAATTATTCGTCGTTGAGCTTTTTTTTTTTTTTTTGTTTGTTTTTTTGAAACGCACAAACTTAGTTTTGTTTTTTTTTTCACACGAAAAACACTTAAAATTTTCGATTTTTTTTTTTTTTTGTACACTCCAAAGATTGTCCGCCAGCGAAAAAACTATCGAAAAACCGATGGCGATATCTTTTCCGGGCGGTTAGTAGGCGGAGCGTATTTTTCTTTTATTTTTACGAGTTATCATCGCGATGTTCTTTTGTTAATCGAATCCGAGTGGTTCGCAGTGCCTTCGAGGTTGGGAATCACTAGTTTTTTCGAAAATAAAATATGTTTACGGTTATACAATGTCAATGCGAGCTTAATATTTATCTAACTTTTTTTAGTTAACTGGAATAACGAATAATTTTCATATGAATATTTCATTACTTACCGTTTAAATGTCGAAATGTTCCTTTCTTATAGTTTTTAAATACGCTATACAATACAGTAGAAAAAACAAATGTACTATTTCCTTATATTCTAACGACTTTCAAACATCGACGTATTTATAAAAATATAGTTTCGATTTTCTCATCAATTTTATTCGAAAATACATTTCCCCGCAGACCAAACAGTCATTTATTATCTCTAGTTTCCTTTTTTTACTTCTATGGATTTATTTGCGTTTAAATTTTAAACACAATTTGTCCACAAATGTAAATCTGTCGTTTTTCACTGATTTGCTTAACATTTTTGTCCATCGGTGTGTTTTCCTAGGCGATGATGGAAAATAAAATAGCGCAAATTTCGTATAATTTTTCGAACAATGACTTTTTTTCAGACTAACGAACTAAACAAATCACTTATTGATTAGTGATGCACAGATTTTTTTAGTGTAATAATAAAACTGGGCGAATATTTTTTTTCATTATTTTTCGGACATTCATTTAGTTGCACAATTTAATACATTTCTATGTCATTTTTATTCGCTCTAAAGCCAAAACGATTGCCATACATCATTGCGGTCTATATAGGCGACGACGACGGTACTATTTCAAAATCATTCGTCGCGAACTCGAAAAATTTAACCGATTACGGTGACCACAAATCGACGATGACTGAACATGTGAAACTTAATATTATATTTTTATAACGTCCGAAAATCATTAAGGAGAGCTTTTATCTTATTTGTCAAACAAATAATGTGTTTGGATATTGTTGTGCGTGATTTTTATTGATCAATCGGTCGATGCTTGATCGAGAAAATTAAACAGGCCGGTAAAACGTACGCAGTCCTGTGGGTCCGAGACTGAGTTCGAGCGAGTAGTGTTCTTCGCGTGAAAATCGAAAAAATCACACCGTTCGTGTTCGATTACAAGGTAAAATACGACAATGCTTTTTGCGCAGATTATCACTATCGTTTCCTTCGAATGTAGGGGTTGACGGAAAAGTATGTCGGCGCCGAGTCAATCGATTTGTCGTCGGGATTTAAACAAGAGCACGCATCGATCAAAATGCGCCCGATCGATCTCCGCGTGTGTCTGATAAACAATGCGTTTTTTAATTAAAACTTTGGGAGTTTTCAAACGTTGGCGAGAACCGAATTACACGGAACGCGCGAATCCTTATCGAGAAACGCGCAATCCAAACACACCGCGAGGTGAAAACAAGACGAATCTTTGAGAAAAGCTTTTAGATTGTTTGTGTTGTAACAGAAAATATTTCCACGTCGTAATTAATGATATTAAAATGTTTACAAACTAAATTCGTTACGGCTTGTTTGTTTTGTCACGTCGTAAATTGTATTAAAAACGTGTGGTTTTAGGACTTTATTAAGTATTTTATTACCTTCGTTACCGCGTGATTTCGTCGCGAGAAAGAAAATCATACTCCACAAAGCCCCGATAATATTATGATATCTATACTTTTATACTTTGGTGAAAAATTGTTATTTTAACGTCGTCGTCAATATATTATGTTTCTCGTGAAACATATAAAATGCTGTCAATTCACTTTATAGTGCGCGACGATTTGTACCTGAGTCAATGTGTGAGCGATCGCTCGTATTCGTTTCCCTAAATCTGTGATTCAAAAATTCCACTTGAACTCTGACGAATATGCCGCACGATACTTAAGAGCTTTTTATACATTTTAAAAAACTTTTTTCAACAAAGAACAACGTGCACAACTTTTTTCTCGTTCTATCTAACACTGTAGAATGTTTAAAAAAATATATATACTCATTAATAATGTATAAAAATTAAGTGCAAACAAAGGAAAATGTGAGTAAAAAAATAAGCACCTTGTGACATTATATTATTAAATCTTGCATTTGAATTTTTTCAAAACTACTGTTTTAAATCTTAAGATAACGTTAATATTTTAAAAACGTTTTCGAATCGGCTCTACTTGTTCCTATGTGATGTAAGGCGTATTCAAAGTTATCCGTTGGATATACCGTTCTCAAATACGTAGACATCCCTTGGGTCGTCGGGCAAATTTTATCAGGAACTCGTCAAACAGTCGTGCCTCTAGATAAATGTTATTACGAACGATGTTTCTGTCCAATATCATTCATAAATGCTTTTACATTTAATTTAAAATTTGCAAACAATTTTCAAATATACATTTACATATTCTAAAACCACTCGATAATATATTATTATTCATAATACACACTATTTTTTTACGTTTCGATGTTTAAATAAAAACAATTGATAAAATTACCGATTATTGTTATTTCATTAATTTTATGAAATAAAATCCGCGCTCTCTGTTTTTTTAAATTTTTTCTAATGAAAATAAAAATCGGAAATCTTTTAATATCATAATTAACGTAGCGCTGTTATGTATTTCTTCGCGTTTTAAAATCAATTATTATCGAACATTAAAAACAGGTACGATAAGTTTCACTGTAATTTTAACGCAATAACAATGAAATCGCAAATCATAAATTCGCTTTTATTTTTAATGATATTTGATTATACGCAAATAAACTCAGCGTTTGAAACTTTAATGTAACGTTCGAAAAATATTACAGACCAATACCGTAACCGATACCTTTATCTACTGAATTATTTTAATGATATAATGTTTCTATTGAAAACAGACATTTTTATACTTGCATTTTATTTTTCCGAAACCGCGCCGTAACGCCTGTAACGAAAGTGTTATTGACATTTTGGTTTTATCCGTTGACGACGGTTTTACTTGCACAAATGTACACGATTAAATTTCAAAAACTACGAACCAAACACAGAAAATCAAACACACCAGAGACACGCACTGATCGAACGATTACAGGTGTTGCATAAACAGCGAAAAAATTCAAGCACAACTGCGCAGTGTATTGGGTTTGATTATTGTTACCAGTCATTCGTCACCGACAATGATACAACAGGAAAAATCGCAGAAAAAATTCAACTTGTTTTCGACCTTAAGATAATAGCAGTGGTCGAGGTGGCTCAAAATAAGCGGAAGGATGCCTACATTTTAAAAAACAGTAAAAATACTTGTTTCGTATCAACAGAAAAAAAAACAACACAGGCCATCTCTGTGTTATTTTAAGACATTACAATTTTTATGGAAAGCACCAATAAATAAATCGATAATCTTTATATAATATAATTATAAGGGAGATGTATTGTTTTTTGGACAGAATAAGTGGAGGGACGCGGAGATTCTCCCGTATCCCTGCCCGCCCACTTCGACCGTCGCGGATAAGAGTACAATAAGTCCGAAAGATTGTTGAAAAGCGCAAATCTAATACGTTCGTCGTCGTCTGTACTTTGTAGAATCGACCTTTAATCGAACAAAGAGCATCATCGATTTAAGAGCATTAAAACGAACCAAACACTCCTCCGTACTCGCCGTCGAGTACGTTTAAAACGCAACCGAATTAACCCGCAGACAATAAAAACCAGAACGAATAATACTCGTAAATATCACAAAAAATATTTATACACTCTGTGTATAATAATTCTCGCGGCGGCGGCGGCGGCGGCGGCGGCGTACACGCGTACTCACACAACGGAAACGTCCTCACAAAACAAATCAAATCGCAATGCATTTAAATAATATAAGAATTACGATGCGTTCGTATATATTATTGTTATGAGCTCGCGCAAACGTTTTAAACTCTCGACCGCGTAAAATATAATAATTTAACCCTTTTTTAAAAACGGGCAGATAGTGAAGTAATTCGAATGGGAGATGTATTCAGTGGCGCGGCGGCGTATTCGTTTACGATTTGAATGGCTAGTGGGAACGTTCATTTTTCCGCTCCAATAATATTTATTAGTAGGGCTCGGATTTCATAGCGCTAAAAAAATGCTCGGGATATAATACGAATTAGAAAAAAACAAAAAAATCTTAATAACACGCTCTTTGGACGCAAAATAAAAATTCTCGGTACGGATATTATAATTTATAATGTTAGTTGTTGTAAAAACGAAAACGGGCGTCCGTGTACCTAAACGTTTTTGTTAAATTTAAATACTCGGTGAATTTAAAATCGTAGTTTTTCTGAAAACCTAAATCGAATAAATACTAACACTAGATATTATATTATATTCGTTCGTACAGTCGAGTTTTTTAGCATTGCACTAAAAACAAACTAAAAAAAAAAAACGGGAGATAATCTGCGTTTTAAAATCTCGAACGGTGCGATTTGCGAAAATATTCGTAGCAAAATGTCGCGTTTTAATTTTTTACGTCGCGAAACAAATTTATATCTTATATATACTTAGTTATTCTCGCGCCGGCTCTACCGTAAATATGCAAATGCTGTAAAATCCGAGTCCCGGTAAACAGCTATATTACAAAACATAGAGACGACGACAGTTACTTAATCTCGATATTTCCACAACGGCGGCGGGTATAAATTATTTATTTAAATGTTATTCGATATTTCGCGTACGTTCGATTCGACGACGCGCCGTGTTTTCGATCGATCGACACGAATCGACGACAGTTATTATAAAGTCGGGAGTTTCTCGCTCGTTTCGTTTAAACGTTCTAAACGACTGTCCCCCCCTCCCCCTTCTAAAAAAAAGAAGAAAAAACCGTCTCGAACGACATTATTTCCGGCGTTCCGCAGTCCGAAGAGAGCTAGAGATATCGATCGGACCGAAATCACGCTTTTGCTTTTAGCTTCAGATGAAATCATTCGTTCGTACCGACTGCGCGAGACTTTCTCACAGTCCTCATACAATCGATTGGAAATCGGACACGGGCTGTATTCTCGATATTTATTGAGAACTTTTCGTAAAAATTGCGTAGAAAACGATACAAATCGTGCTTTAAACAATAGGTGCGCAATGGCCGAGTCGAGCCGAGTTTCGTGTATTGAATTATCAAAAATATCGACTACAGTAATATTTTACGAATTTACGCTACGGTCTGACTTGCCGTAATCAGTGGCGGTTTTCGGGGGTGATGTATATATGAGACGAACTTTTCGAACTTGAACCCCACTTCAACTCTTAGAGTAAGAATAATGTGTGCTATAAATAGTATATTTTATTCCATAATTCACATCGGTGACATGATGGGATTAATTTTTTTTCTTATCTCGTCGAAAAAATAAACGACTTTTTAATGTAAATATTAACCACCGATATGAAATAAATGTATTTATTGCGCGAAAATGTTTTCAAAATATGAAATGCTGGAAATTAATAATCATTTGTCTGTCATCTCCGATGATAAAAATGGAAGCGGGTACTTAGTTTGAGTTCAAAGTTAAAAATTGTAATAAAAAGTTTATGATAACTTTTCTTTTAAATAGACATTTCAGATAATAAAAAGTCTCTCCCTACGAGTGTTCTTGTCCAAATCACCCCTTATATAAATACGTGGGCTAGCCAGTGTGCTGAAAATTATGAAGATAAGGCGCTGATAAACGAAAGAAGTACCAAAAATGGCTAAAAATAAACTGTATGCTTAAATGAACTTAAAGTGTTTTCAAAGTTATTAATAATTAATTTTTAATACTTTTATTGTTCAAGTATTCTGTGTGTGTGTGTGTGTGTGAGTGTGTGTCTGTAAATTACGAATCACTAGTACTCTAACGACAATAGTTTTCTATAAAATTATTAATCACGTCAATTATTTATATACTTCAATATCAATTTTAATAACTGTATAATAGTATAATATCTGTAAGACACGCGAGCAACTTACTGTACTCGGTAAATCTAATTACAACACAAACCCTCTACTAAAAATGTTTGTAAAAACGTTAACGTTTTCTTTGAAGTGTAAAATTGAAGAAAATCGACTTAAGCGAGTAAAAAATTCCAAATACAAACTTTAGTATGACGCAAAAGTATAAAAAAATTACGTAAAATAATAAATAGAATTTATCATTTAAAATGTCCGAAAATACAAAGTACGATTTATAATTAATTTATATTCCGAATTTGCGAATAACGAAACGAGTTATTATTTGCCAAGTTTGCATAGTATATTATTGTATAAAAAGGAAAAAAAATGCATTTCTGTATATAAGAATGGATACATTTATATATTTACTACTTCCCGATATTCTCGAACCAATTCAAATTCAAAAAACCCTTTCTCTAAGCCAGTCACTGAATCATCATAATATTATAAATTAGTGATGACCAAACTTTGAACTTATAGTTTCATTAGGCGGAAATAAGTCAAGAAATCCTACCAAATATAATGTTTGTCCCTTCCGAAAAATCTGATCAAGGAATAACGTTTTATATTTTACCTCTTTCAACCCCCTTAGGGGATGAATTTTCGAAAATTATTGGTAATCGATAGTACAGAGTATACATGCAAAGTTTAGAAAAAATCCGACCAAATAATTTCGTTTTGTATTTTTACCCTCTTTTACCGCTTTTAACTCCCTTAGGGATTGCATTTTGAAAAACGAACTGAAATAGATATCACAGAGTACACGAGCAAAGTTTCAAAAAAATCCGACCAAGTAATGTTACGTTTTCCATTTTTACCCTCCTTTAACTCTCTCAGGGGTTGATTTTCAAAAATCCTTTCCTAGCGTACGCCTGCGTCGCGATAACTATCTCTATGCCGAATTTCAGCCCGATCCGTCCAGCGGTTTGGGCTGTGCGTTGATAGATCGATCGGGGAAGCTTTTGTCTTCCGATTAAGAATAATAATAATAATAATTACGTGACGAGAAATGCCGGAAATAAACGATCAAGCGATTAAACAGACGGGCGGGCGGGCGCGCAGGGACGGCGGTCGCGATCGAAGTTCGTACGTACAAAACCGGTTTCGTTATTGTCGTACCGCCCCCGTCCCTGCAGCTACATCGAGACAACGGCCGGTCGTAGGCGTGATGTAATCGATTCGCTCTTTCCGGATCCATTCGATCTACCGATCTCAGTCTCGTTCGAATCGCCGTCGTCGTCGGATATCGTCGTCGCCCGAAATATGTCGTCGATTTTTTTTTTTCGTCGCGTGCGTGTTAATTTTTTTTTTCGATCGTATTCATTTGTTTCGCGACCGTCGTCGTTAAATGTCGTACGTCCGATATCGATTTTCGTTCGATCGCGTGACGTTGTGTTACTGTGCGAAAACGCGGTTTTCGTTTCGCGGAAGTCTGGAGCGGGAAAATCGGACGAGCTCTCAAAACCCAGGTAAACCTATTATTTTATTAGTATTTCGTCGTTAGAATCGCTCGAATACGAGGTCTGGCTCCGGAATTTTAAAATACTATTGCCCCTAGAACCGTAATTTCTGGTCTTAAAAAATATTTTTTGAAGTTGCTGATTTGTCGCGAAATGTAAAACGAGAGATTTTCACGTCGTTGATTTACCAAAATTGTATTAAAAAGTTATTATATAATTATATATAGTATATTATAATTTTGGGCGAGGAGGAGGAACGATTTTTTTTAGAATTTTCCGAAATAAATTCTTTGCTCAAAGTCATCGGAAATTAAAAATTCTTTTTCTTTTCTTTCTCAACGCTGTCGTCGCAGCGCGTAATTTTCTTGGATTATCTCGCTTGAAAAATAAAATACCACTTTTTTAAACGGCATTTTTAAACCTATTTTTAAAATAAAATAATTTTTTTTTACACAAAAAATGGTTGAACGATCAACCCTAAAATACGTTTATCGTACGTCTTGTTAAAATCGTAATCAACACCAGGCACATATCGATTTCACTATATTTTCTAAAACGATGGACGATTCAAAGGCACTAAAGTCCTATTTATCCAACTTAGGCGCCAAAGCGCATTTACATAATAATATAAATGATTTTTTTTCCATATAAGAATATCGTATGCAATAATTTAAAATATTCACGTGTTTATTATTTATTTATCTTATATATACAGCACAATCCGTAGTATGTAAATTTAAATATTTAACTTATTATAACGATAATTATATAATAACTTCGGTATACTCGTAAAAATACTTCGATATTAACGATTTGTTAACATCGGAACTGATTTATGAACGTATAAAAAATAAAAAAATGTAATTTCCACATTAAAACTCTAAACTTAACTATCGAAATATCAAAAACAATACGTCGCGTCGTTCGATTAAGTAGATGAGATATAATATTTACGTTTTTCGGTCTGCGCGCGATAAATAAATATAGGTATACGTTTTTTCATATTACTTTTATCGAAAAAAAAAAATGCATTTTTTTTCTTTCGTTTGACTTTGGTTACTTTGCATTTGAATGGATAGGACGGGCCAAATAAAAACCGTACGCCGGCTGCCCCCGTGGCTCCGCTCTGAGATATTACGTAAAAACACAATGCATCATTATGTTATAATATGATATATACATAATAATTGCGATATTTCTCCGTCTCACTTTGAAATATACGAGTATTATTATTATTATTATTATTACGTACGTTTCAATAAGCCAAAATATGGTAATAATATTTCAAAAGTAATTTTGTAATATTGTTATTCCAGCGTTTGACGCGAGGCGCTTTTTCTTTTCCAATACGACTATAGATTTTATTTATTTTTTAATATTCGACCGTCGTCGTCGTCGGACGATCGATAATCAATTTCATTACTGACCGAAAAGAGTGGGGGGGGGGGGGGGTGTCTTAAAACGTCCTATCCCGATTATATTCATCGTGTGTTTTCGTAAGTTTATAAAACAAGACTATAGAACGAATTAAATTTGTCGAAAACGAACTACACGCGACATGCGGTGGCGTGCGTTTTGCGCTGCAGTTATTTACGTTCCTCGATTAAATGCATTCGAAAATACGCTCCGTAATAAATTAAGCGTAACTCGTTCGCCCTTTGAGTCCCTTCGAAATCCATTAGATTCCAATGTGTGGGACGGGGTTGAAAAAAAAAAAAACCGATAAAATCGACGTTAATATAGTAATATATATATATATATATATATATATATATATAATATAATACCTATACGGAAATCGACTAAATTTTTAACTAAAAACTCACCTTCTAGAACTGTTTATATATATTCTCAATGGATTCGAAGAATAATTCGCTAGTAGACACACTCGACGTCGTGAGTTACGTTTTGAGTCCGCAAACTTTTTATAGTGTACGTATTTATTTATTTTTTTCTCTTCTTGACGGTCCGTCAGAATTGAAAATTAAAAACAAAATCATCGCTCTGGCAGCGATTACGTCTGACCTGGTGAAATTCAAAGCTTTCAACGTGTTTTACATTTTTCTATTCAAACGGACGAGGCCTGTCTTTCGTACTTTTTTTCCTTTTTTTTCTTTTTATGCTTCGTCACCCCTGGCTTTACGCTATTGTGGAAACATTTAATAAATCTTGTAGTAAATAAAAGATAAACATATACTGCATAATATATACATAGCGGTATTAAAAGTTTTTTTTTTTTTTTTTCGTACTTTTTACTCTTTTGTTATTCGCACTTAATACTTTTACGATTCTTTGTGTAGGCGAGTCGATCAAAAATTTAAAATCTAAAATATTCCTTCGGTTGGCGTCAGTGACGGGTCCCGGGTGAATTTCCGGGGGGAGGGGGCTCATCAATTAATCTCTACTGAGAGGGGGAAAGTAACACAGTTGTGAAAGTACGCGCGATTATTTTTTCGTAAAACCTTATACGGCACCGGCGTAGTTTTTTATACTTTATTTTAACTTTAATTAATTTTCAAGAGGAGAGGTTTTCAGCTTCCGGATCCCACGCTAAATTCACTTCTCTGGAAAGAGACACGCCGCGACGACTCGCGGTATAACGGTATTTTAGTTGTTTTCTTTTTATTTTCGACGAGAAATTGAATATCGTTTCGTCGGGCCTAGGGGGGGAGGGGGTTTCGTAACGAACAACATTTTAATGCGTTTTAATTTTTAATTTTAAAAACACCGTTGTTGTTGTTCATAATAATTGTTATTACTGGCGTCAAGCGGTATGAATAATTAAACAAACAAACTCGAGTTCCTTTAAACACTTAATCGAGGAACGCCGGCGCTAGTTTACCGCGTTCTCTCGTTATTTTTTCCGGCTGCGAGCCCGCACCAACAGTTAAATGTGACATAATTTTATATAATATATGATAATCGGACACGGGACGCAGTGGATTTTAACGGGGTTTTCGATTTTCTTCGAAATAGTTTTCGAGTAACGGTAAGAATAAGAAAAAAACGGGAAAAAATTCGGTCGTCGTATTAAATTTCATCTCGAAATCGGTCGGTTCTTTTTTTCCTTCTTTTTTAATAAATGTTTTAAAGTTTGTTAAATGTGGGGGAAAAGTTCGTTTTCACTGACGTCGACGACTTTTTTTTAAGATACATTTCAATACCTAAATAAATCACGCTAACCTTTGTCGAAAATCGGTTTTTCAAACGCCATTCCTTGTCGTCGCTATCAAATACGTGTATAATACAAACGAACACGACGACCGACACGACACAAAGGCTAATAAATACTAACACTCGTAAATTGAAATCGGCGTTTTACCAGCTTTTATTTCCCGTAGCTCTATGATAAAGAAAAACGACCGACTGCCGAGTGAGATTTACTCGGCGAATTTCGATCGTAATTTATGTTCGTTTCGGGAAGACTCGGTGGGGTAAAGTTTTGCTTACGGTTCTATTAAATTTTTCAAAACAAATGTCCTTTGCCCGAGAATATTGTCCTTTATTTTAAGCACATTTCGTATTCATACTCGTATTTGAAATGTGTCAAGAAAAGAAAAAAAATATCCTTTCGCGTGCGACTCGAACGAATATACGTTATTACGAGTATAATCAGAACGCTGCGGAATTTTTGTACGTCTGAGAAACGGGCGAGTTTCATTGCGCCATAATGCTTTTTCTCGTCTCGGGCGGCGGCGTACATAATACGAGCTCGGCCCCGGCCGTCGTCGGGCCAATGAATACACATTTACAAAAGTTCGTATCCGGCCGGGACTTTTTAATTAAACCGTAAACATTGGTTTAGGCGTTAGCCGTGAAATAGTCGCCGCCGCCGTATCAACCGTTTAGGATTTATGCGCGTGATTTTTGTTGAAAAAACGTATTCTCGATAATTGACGACACCCCGGGGTGGGTCGACCGGGTCATCTGCCTTGGGCTCAGAGTCCATATCTTAGACCTCGCGGCTACGCCGTGAGAAATGTCAAGGAATTAAATTGCAAAAACCCCTCTCCCGGCGCGCACAGAAAATTATTTACAATTTGTACACTTCAAAAATAACAATAAACGACGGTGCGCTGATTGATACGAATCGCAGTGTTTTACGATATTTTTCGACGGTTACGACTCGACGAGCAGTCGTACCTTACCCGTGTTTTCAAATAAAAAATAAATACCGTTTTGCAGAAATCAATAAAACATCCGTATTCAGTATCCATCTTGTCTGTGTCGGGTTTCATCACTTTTTAAAAACGCAATTATTTTATTTTTTTTTTACAAAACGGAAATATAGTTTTGTCACGAGCCGCGCAAAAATCAGGGTGTTCTCCGGTCGCGGAATATACGTTTGTGGCTCTGTTTTTTCGCATAGGTCCTCCTAGATTTCACGCTGACGCGTTTATCTAGACGAAAATAATATTTTCAAGCCGTTACTCGTGCCGTCCCACGGGTAGTAAAAATCAGTATTTTTTCGCGCCATTGCGTTAAATTGATAACACGATATAACACGTCTCGATGCGGCGTTTATCTGTTTAACGAATAACTACGTTCACGAATTAATACATTTTTTTTTCTTGCTCTCGTATTTTCATAAACGTTTTAAAATTGCCGACACTCGGTAATATCATGCGTATCATTGTGCGCACAAAACATTTTTTTAACATTCTATCGGTATAATAACGGTAGGTACTCGCCGCTGCACCGTTCCCCCGACTCGTTCGTATAGTTTTACAACAGTAATAATAATATGTCTCTTTTGTGTTTATCCGGATGAATCATCGCCCACTATCGTAATAATCTATCTCTGGCTCTATTGTTATTTATTTCCTACTCCGCCGCGTTGTTTGTAAGTTTCGGCGTCGCGATTTGCGCGGGATTAGATCGCGTCGCGCGAAGTATTAAATCGAAAAGACACGAAAAATTACATCGCGCGCGCGCGCCGTCGTACGCGACGACTTCTCGATGTTAATCGATAGGGTTTTGTAATTTGTCTATGTAATCGTATTTATCGTAACGTGTCGCGTCTGTTTTCATATTTATCTATCATTAATTACCCCATGTCGTTAAACGTTGGCGCGTCGGGATTTATCGGTGAACGCGGCACGTTTTATTACTAGCGCTAAATAAACGAACATCCGTTGCGGTAGGACGTCTTAGATTATTGCATAATAACTAACCGAGACTTAACTGCGTACTTATTAATGAAACTTATTAGGATAAAATATCATCCGGCGAATTTTACTAAAGCGCTTGTTAATCGTTGGCATAAGTCGGTGGTGGTGGGGGGGGGGGGGGGTAAAACTTCTTACGCCACATCGTCGTCGACACAATACTGCTGTTTCCGATAATATATTTCTTTGGGACTTGTTTTTTTCCCCTCTCTCTCTCTTTATTATGACGACGACGGTTTGAGTTTATAGAGTAAGTTGTTCTGTTCAAGTGTGGACTAAGACCTCCGGGAGTCTGTTTCCGAGACGAAATTCAATTGCGCGCCTCCGGCGAGAGAGAGAGAGAGAGAAAAAAAACAATAGCCCTAATTTTGCCAGAGATACGAATCTTACGAAATTACTACACGTCGCGTTTGATACGACTCGGTCTCGATGACCTACTCGCCGTCATAACAGCATCGTCGTCGGGCCAGACGTAAAATGCGACGATTAACGATTCGTTGACTTTTCGAGCGGCGCGCGGTGCCGTGCAGGTGCGACGCGTCCTTATCGTCGTACGGAATCGTGCACATTTTAAACTACACGTCAGCTTTTTTTTTATCATAAGGTTTTCACGCGACGTCTCTGGATTTCTATAGGTTTACGTATTTGACTCGGTGACGGTGTATAATTTGTAAAATTTGCACAAGTCATTTTGCCCAAACATATATTGCCGTCTGTATACATATATATGTATATACAGTTTAATTTTATTTACATTTATTACTTGAGATTATGTTTATTCAATACGCATATTGTATAAATTACGTGACGTAATTTATTTAACGGAACCGTGGCGTGTGCGCGTACATAAAAATCAGCAACTAAAATAATATTTACTCGATATTTTTGTTTTACTAAACTTAAATGAGTAACAATATCACTCTTCGACATAATTCATTATCATTAGGATACGTTTAATTTAATCACAGCTCGATAAATTAGAACAAAATGATTAAATAAAAGTCAAAACGTAATTGACTTTATTAATCTTTTGATATTCGTAAATGCTTTTTTAATTTTTATAATAGAACTCAAAGCCTCGGAGTGAAATTCTATGAATATAAATTATATTTGATTAATGGACTTTCGCGAAAGTATATTTTTTCTAATTATATGTATTATAACGATAATTAATTATGATTATTATACTACGACATTATTTAAAAATTTTTTTCCTTTTTTTTTAATTTTGTCGGATAATGCTTTTTTCAAGTGTTTGCGTGAAAATAAAGACAATTTAATCGGCGAGTAGTTTTTTTGTTTTGGAATTTTTCGACAGTTTTCTCCAAAATAAAACCGCGCGAGCAAAGACGCGATATTACGGTGACGCGTTTTTTTTTCTGTTGTATTTTATAAAATTGAAAACTTAAAATGTCCCACTACTAACTCGAGTTTTCGTCGACGTCATATTGTAATGAATGAATCGTCGGAAATTAAAAACAGGTTGGAATTCAACCTGTCAATCGAAATCGCGACATTTCTTACCAACTAACTGAAATACTCGTTTATGAGTTTTAATAATTATGCTCTCGACTATACCGGAAATACTGATTTCTGGTCGAAATTTTCTTTTTCTTTTTTCATTTTCGCGTTCAAATTTATAATAATATGATCACACCAAACCCTATCGTTTTGGCATTGATATTCTTAAATCGTTTTCAAAGCGATCGTGTCTATATTTTAGATCAGAGACGACGAACCTTTTTAGTTATTTTCGTATCGAATAAAATATATAATTAAAAATTATCGATTTGTCCAAGTCTGCGGAATAAAAATTAAAAAACTAAAACATTCGATTCGGATATATAATTTCTTCGCGTATCTAATAAATAAAACTAATTCCGAGCAATCGTGTCTGTAATGGTTTATGGCGATAACTTTTTTTTTCCGAATAAAATATTAAACATCTACACGACGTATGCAAAGTTGGACGTTAACGAGCCTCAAGTGTTAAAATTGAGTTAATCTTAACTAAGTTACTTAACGAGTTATATTTTTCGCAGTACCTATATTACTTACCTAACTGCTTTAACTTCCGACATGACTTGTTAAATTGTTTTCCACGACAAGCAGTTACTAATCAATTAATTGATTTTACTGTCGCGTTCGGTTCACTTTTTCCTTATTGTATCTTATATTTCTTTCACATAAAATTTCAAAACTCAACCGATCTTTATCGAGAAAACGTTTGCAACGTTGTACGAACGGGTGCTGGACGATTAAAATTTACAATACTAATATAATTCTCTCTCTTTTTTTTGATTTTATAATCTATATCACGACGTTCTTTGTTAAGCATAAAAAGGTGGAGCTGATTTTTAATCAAGTCGCTCTACGCATAGTGAGCGCATTATTTTTTACATTTTCTTCGATTTTTTTTGTTATTATTATTTTTTTATATTTTATTATCAATAACGAATTCATTCCTCGTTTCGTTCTGAATCTGAAACGCATCGAATATTTTATATTTTTTTTTCGGAAACGATTTACATTCGAATAGTAAAATTACTATTATTATTTTTGTAATTTTTTTTTTTTTTGAGAATTATAGAAAGTCAAAACGTTAACGAGACGTAATATTTTGTAGGAAAAAAAAGGAAAAAACCGTAAGACCCACCCCTCCCATTTATTATTGTAAATTATCGTCACGATTAGAATCTTGTTTTACGATCGGAAAGAGCGTCGACAAATTTTTCATCGCGCGTGCCGAAAAAACCTTGCCCCGATTTTTAATTGGACGGCGGCGCTCGCGGCGGCCGCATCATAAACGTTATCCGCGTGGTTTTTTTTGTTCACGAGTTCGTGACATTTTTAAATTCGCAAGGCTAAACGATATTGACGTTTTGAACGTATAAATTGACCGTTTTTCTCGCGGCGCTATAACCGTTCTCCCGTGTTACAGAGGCGAGCGGACGCTCCGAAATACGATCGCTTAAAATATAACCCAAGTACCTATCTACACGACTATAATATTATTATTATTCGGACGGTTGGAATAGAATTTTTCCAAACAAATATTCGCATTCTGTTGGTAACGTCCGATAATCTACGTATTTTCACACGTCAAATCGCATAATAATAGGATGCGAAACGAACAGTAGTATCGGGCGCAGGAGAGTATCTCTACTCTATGCCATAGGTTGTGTTTTCCGATTTCGGTCGGTCGTCGAAATTTTCGTCGTCGACGGGTCGTTGTCGATTTCGTGAAACGACAATGATAATAATTGCGCACGATAACGATGTCGATTATAACAACGATTGAGCATAGAATATCTATTATTTTCGCGCATTATTACGCCAATATATCATTATGATACCAAATATACTTACACGAGCCATTATTATTCACCGCGCCCCCGTGTCCACGCAGTCGTTTCGGGGTATCGCTCGAAATACGAACGGAAACTCTCTGACTGTAATTAGTCTGATTCAACATAAATCCATAAAATTACGATCCGCTAGAGAAATTAAACTAAATTCTATTCGAACACGAAAGCCATTCGACCGATATTGAAATCGTAAAAACACCGAATCTCTACTAATATATTGTGTAAGTCGAATTGGATACAGACGCCTGCTAGTTATGTCAATTTAATTTATTATTATTATCAATTTTAACTCGTTTTTCATATAATACCATATTATGATTGATTTAAATCAATATCATTTGTAAAGTCGTATAGTTGAAAATTTGAAAATTTTCATGCTCAATCGTGTAGGTTTTCTCTCGTATTTCTAAATCCTTTGAAAAGTGATGACGAATTTGCTCAATCGCGTTGTAAAATAGATTTTATTGCTTGTTTTATGCTCAATCGTGCGTCAGCCGTCCACTGCGCCGAACTAAAACGTTTTTGTTTTATTCTCGTGCGCGACTCGATGGCGCGTAAGTGTGCGGAATATTAATTGTGGTCTTATTAAAATCGAATGCGGAGCATTCTGTCGGGTATTGGTGCGATCAATTTGCGGGTCCCCTTGAGTAATCGCGGATAAAGTCACGATAGATTGCATCGGGTAAATTATTGTAAATTATCGTCCGATAATATTAATACGTATATGTAATACGACTGGCGTTAATATTACCCAAACCGCGTTCGATTGCGCTGGCGATAAAAAGTTTAACGGACTATCGAAAAATCGTCGGATTTCGTATAATCGTACCTATAACCGACGTTGATTACTACTTGTTATTTCGATCGAGTAAAATTAGAATCGTCTTTCTGAAATCGTTTCTGAAAACACCATAGATGTCTCGGATAATATCACATAACTGCAGTGCTTATGCTCGGTCCGCACGGTCAAATATTTTCATGAATATTAAGCGTTAGTCCCAAGTCATAAAACGTTCGTTTGAAATAATATTATAGTCATACGATCAAATAAATATTTAGGTGCCCGGAATTGTGCAGCAGTCGCTAACGATCTGTCCAATCTGACAGCCGCTAACTTATTTACGCGAACTTTTGAAGTGTCATCTTTCAAACTTTCTGTATCCTCATAGAACAATAACAAGTTTTCGTCAGTTCTATCAATTCTTTGGATCCAATATTTTCGCGAATCTATCGAATATACATTTTTAAACCGATCGTGAAATATTTGAATTTCGATGCCCTAATCGTATTTGATCGAATACTCGACCGTGCGAAACGAGTTTCACGAGTTATTTGTTTGAAATAAAAATATGATTTTACACGATGTATTTGAAATCGATCGAAACGAATCGACGACGGTTATCGAGTAGTTACCAACAGATGAGAGTTTCTCGCTCGTTTCGATCAAAAACATTTTAAAACGTTTATCCCGATGAAAAACTAAACCCAACGAGTCTCTTACGCCGTAACAACGCTGACCGCGGGTAAAAAAAACCGTCATTATAATTGAACAATTCGCCACTCCTTATTTATTTTTTTTTGCCGATTGTCTCTATTTAAATACATCGCCGTTTGTATTTTTCTCATAACCTTGGTCTTAACGAAATCCCATCGACATGCTGACGTGGAAAATCGATCAGTTAGTCATATCATATCTATTGGATAATTTGTTGTTCGTCGAACGACGTTGCATTTTTCAGAAATCTCTTTTCGAATTTTCCCCGTTTGAAAATCGTTAAGTTCATTACGCGAAAAGGTTAATTTAATACATTTCTGTTATTTACAAAATTTATATTGTTCGTAGAATCGCGGTATCTGTATTTTCGAATTTTTTATAATTATTGCAACACTGATTTTCAATTAAAATAATTCAGAAAATCGTTTCTTTGATTTCACGAATTTCGGCTTTTGAACTTTTTATTTTCATTTCACCGTCCTGGAAATATCATAACTGCTCGGAAATTCTATTACAGCTAGGAGATGCTTTCGTCGAGTATTTTTCCGTTAGCAAAATTGTTATTTTCAAAATAAATCACTTATGTTATCAGTTATTCATGGCAAATTGAAAAAAAAAAACTGAACCGCCTGCTCTCTTTCTCTCGGAATCGTTTTTTCGAAAACAACATCGATTTAAAATTTATGAGAATAATTCAATAAAGTCAATTACCCGTCATCTGTATCATCTATTTGTATTTGCAAGTCTTTACACAGTGATCAACCAATAATAAATGTATGTACACTTGAAACGATGCATACTCATTCTCGTAATTATTAAACGTAAATATTCCGATTAAATCGAATAAAACACTATGGAAAAAATGCATTTTACCACGCGCCTCACGAAATTCAAAATTGTTTTTTCTCTTTCAACGTGGTTTTCAACGCTGATTTCGAAACGGTTTGAATTTTTCTCTGCGGAAACCATAGTTAAAGTTAGAATTATGTCAAAAAAACTTTGAATTTTTTCGTTAAAGTACAATTTAGTCAAAACTATAACTATTGTAAAATTCTCCGACTTTTCGAATGAAAAAAAGAAGCACTCTACAGAGACAGACGCGTATTATACTGGCTATTAGTTTAGAAAATGATTGAGTGAAAAAATAAAAAGTATTTCGCGGAAAAGCATAACGCGATAGGATATTTGTAATAGAAACGAACTGTGTATTTTAATCGAGTAAGTGTCTGTAGAAAAAAAAAACAATAAAAATAAAAAATACGAACAGTTATTACTGTGCACATGTCGTCGGAATATTACGGTTTATATTTCTAGTAAATAAATCGTATGATTCAGTTCGAGTTTCGATGTGGATGAAAGACGTGGAAATATTTACGCGCGGAGTGTGCTTGTTCAATCGAAAAGTTGATATTAAAGTACACCGCCCGTACGCGTAATGGACGAAACCCATACAAATGTGAAGTTTGTAATAAGGCGTGTTTTATACGATCGGAAGTATGAATACATCGTCGCAGTACGCGCGCGCACGCATACGGGAGAAAAAACATTTCAATGCGAAATAGTAGCGTGTCAGAAGTCGTTATTCGCGCGCAGGGCAATGTGAAAAGCCACACACGAGAACGCACGCCGGGGAAATGCCATTTACGAGTGTGAAGCTTGTCAGAAGTCATTTGCTCAAAATTATAATTTAAATAAAAAAAAAAAAACACTCGCGAATTCATTCCGGAGTTTGATACGGCCGGGAAATTTGTAACAAGACGATCGGAAACGCGAACGATCATCATCGCCAGGGGTGCCATTTTAACATTATATAAGGTTGTGAAAACATTTCAAAGGATCAAATTATATGACAATTAAAACCGTTATCAGGGGAGGAGGTGAAAAAAATCCTCTTGTTCTTTGATAAATCAATCCTTCTAATTTTCAACATGGTTTTTTAATCTTCGAATTTGCGCACAACGGGTACATCTCAACGAACCTACTTTTCATCTGCCGCAACGCTAATAGCGTTTTGGAATTCTATTATTTTCCCATACGCACTAATAACGCGATTAATAATTTACGACGCAGTTGATTAAAGTCAAAACTGGTCGGTACCTGTTTTAACTTTAGTATTGTTACAGACGTGTTTGCCGACTTAATAGTCGCACACAAAACGGTTCGCTGAGAAATCGTTTGTAACTGTATTATACAAAAACGTTAATCGTGTTTTAACCAGCACGTTGTCGGAGTGTAACTTATCATTTAACTCAATAACGTAATTCGGTTACGTCGCCGCTCGCGTTTTGTAATAGGGCGCACATTATCCGTTTTAAAGTAACTCCCAACTCGTAACCAGTCACGGTTATTTACGTATTATATAATATTATAAATCCGATTCGACCTGGAGCCCTGCGCGGCCGGGGCTTAACAATCCGGCGCCGATGCGTTATTAAAATAGATACCTGCCCGTTCGGAGAGGCGAAATAAGTTCGAGGGGATTGCTTATTGTTAACTCGCCAGGAGAGCGATAACGACGTTTTCGAGTACCGTCTAAGGGGATTCAGAGTCACATCTATTTTGCGTCATAATGACCCGAACGCCTGACAAAAAAATCGGTACTTATAATGTAATCTTACAGAAATTTTGGAAAGTTTAACATGTCTACTTTGCATCGGTCTGAGCACTTTTCTATATTTGTAATTATTTCACGAGAATAATAAGTTCGGAAAATCGAAAAATTTCCAATATTATGTTCAATATCAAATATTAAATTAACAATTTGCTTTACGAGACAAGTGTGATTCGACCGACGCAAAGTAAACTTATTTCTAAATTAAAATATCGTTTTGAAAATCAAACCACTAGAAAATATTAATGCGCGTATAAATGTCGACGTGACGACGTTCAGTTTAAAAATCGAACGGTTCGTCGGCGCCGAACGAGAACGCCGCCGGCGAGAGGAAACCGTCGTATTTTATTGTCCTAATATTAAACGTGTTTTGCACCGCCCGGGCGTCGCTTTATCCCGGCCCTTTTGCCCGTCGACCTGTCGTCGTCGCGTTTCCAATGATTGATTGTGCGTTTGAATTATTCACAGGTTGTCTGCAGAACGAATACCAATGCAAGAACAAATGTATCGAGCTGGTGAAGAGGTGCGACAGAATTGCCGACTGTGACGACGGAGAAGACGAGATCGATTGCAGTGAGTACATTATACTATTACGTAAAAACAATAATAATCGCCGGTTGTGTTATTGTGTCGGTGTTGATGATTTACGATTTTGCGTTTCATACGCGTTTCTTACGGTCACCATGTCGGTTATTGTAGGACCTATAATATAGAGGTTATCGACTGCGTTGATTATGACGAGAGAAAAAAAACCGCGTTAGCGATCGCGGGCCGGTTCGACGTGCACCCGGCGGTTTTACCTTGGTTCGATAATTTTATCGCGTCCCATTTCGCGACTACACTAACGTTTTCACGGTTGACATTTCGAAACATGTTCGTTTGCGAAATGTTCGTTTTCGGAACGTTCGGCCGGCCGGTCGAACGAAGCAATTTACTCGAAATGTCATTCGGACGGTGCCGATCCTTGTGCAAACGTTTTGCGGACCCGTTCGATGATAGTAATAATGTAATATGATTCCTGCCGTTCGCCGCACGAATCCCCGAAGTCTCAATAGCTTTTCTATAAGTTTTGGAATCGCGCGGCCGTTCTCTGCCCCGAGAACGTACCTACTTTTTTTAAACCCCCGCAAGACCGCGTACGGTGTAAAAGTTTTTCCCGTTTTAATATTTTGTGCCGCATTCGGATAACACGCTTGTCTCGTTGACGTATTCAAACTGAATTCGATTCCCGTAAATCGTATTATTTCGTGCGTTTTTTCGCCGACGTTCGCGTCTCGTGAATATTATGGACATTTGTATGCTGACAAACATACAAAACAAATATTTTAACATCCGTGTTACGACTCCGGCGCCGCCGCTGCTCTTGCGTACGACGCGCGCGTGTTTGTGTTTCCGTCAGTCTATTATCATTATTATTATTTATCAAACGGTTTGTTTAAAATAAAATAATATTTATTTAACAGCATAGTATTATCAAAAACTATTAAATAATTCCTAATAATAATATACGTAAAATAAAAATAAAAAATACGTTTTGCCTGGAGTATATTATAATAAAAAAAAAAAAAAAATGCAAATATCAATACGATTGAATAGAATTCATTATCAAGTATAAATATAAATACATATTTATTTACAATTTTCGCGTTCGGAATAGAAATATCAGACGTGTGTTATCGACACGCAATAAAATTGCTATTGTTTTTCTACGAAACTTAAAAAAAAAAAAAATCGTTTCAATTATTTATCGAGTACTTTTAATTTCGGACGATTGTTGACTGTATAATATTTTATTGCCATTTATGCATTTTCAACATTCATAAGTTATAATAAGCATATATTGTGAACGAAGCCAAAAAGGTTAGGTATAAAACTCGTATGAGATACAGGGGGACGAGTGATTGATATTAGCGGATCGGTCTTTTGAATCTGAGACCAATGAATCATTGCTTTAGATAAATGATTCCAAGTGAAAGATGGGCAGCTTTATCAACGGTCGTAACCCGTTTCGTCCGAATCCAACCTTTTCCATTTCGCCCGACGAATTTTCCGTCAGTTTAAGTTGACAATAGATATAATGAAATAAAAAATAAAAAATAAAATATAAAAACGGAAAATCATTATGACGGAGTTGGTCCAGAATTTGAAACGTTATTTTCGTTTTGAACTTTACTATTAGTAGTGTCTAGAGTAGCGGAATTACAAAACGCAACAACCTTAATTGTTATTGTATTTGTATATCGTGAACCTAGTTTTACACTTTTTCGGATTCAACCGAATATTGTGGTCGAAATCGTGTTTTCGCATAGAATAACACACACATACATACACACACACACACACACCGCGGTAAAACAATATTGTTCCCTCATTTCACTCAGAATCTAAAATTTATAAAATAATATATATTTCTGAAATAAACAAATTTCGACAGTCGAATTCGTCGTAAATTGTGTTCATGAAAATACGTCGAGTTTCGTAAACATTGTAATTTACTTTACCGTTAAATGAAACGTTTTCCGGAACTTTGCAAATTGTTTGCCAAAAAGCGTGTTTTTAAAACTCGTCGTCCGTAAGAGTTTCCGAAAAATAACCGAAAACGCCGTCAGTCTTCTCCAAAGCGTGTCTGTCGATCGAGTATTTTCGAAAATCTAACGTGTGTTATCTGCGTCTATACATTGCGATCGATCGAGACCAGAGTCGTCATCGTACACAGAGTGTATTCAAAAGTTTTTGCTTGTACGAAAAGTGTTTACGGAAAACAAATACATTGTTGTGAAATAAAATAATACAGTTTCTTCCTAGACGTTTGAAACAGAAAAGGAAAACCAAAAGCCCGAGATCCGCGCTCTTCTTACGGATCGATCGGGTCGTCGCGGTTACATTCGAGGTTTTTAATATTCTATTCGAAAATTCAAAACAATTTAAAACATACATCTGACAATACCACATAGGAAAACTACGCCTGTGTCTTTAAATTCATTATATCAATATAATATATATATTTATA
This sequence comes from Drepanosiphum platanoidis, assembly GCA_948098885.1. Taxonomy (NCBI): domain Eukaryota; kingdom Metazoa; phylum Arthropoda; class Insecta; order Hemiptera; family Aphididae; genus Drepanosiphum; species Drepanosiphum platanoidis. The sequence goes on from OX402531.1 coordinate 15,880,224, forward strand.
TAAATATGTAAAGTATTAAACGTTAGCGAAACTTTTGGTCGTGCGAGCGTCGTTCGTCGGCTTATTATTTCAACGCGTCGTCTAAAAGCTAGCCGAATAACAACATATTATAATATCGTATAATCTGTTAATCCGTTGGCACGGTTTTTGCCTTCGAACAACGTCACCGTGTGCGTAATATAGCGCGTCTTACAACATTGTTTTAAGTCGTCGCGATATTTTCGGTCCGATAGATACGCTATAATATAAACAATGAAAAATATGAAAAGAAAAAGAGCGTTTATCGTCGCGGCTTTGTACAAACACAATCCGTCGAAAACTTCGAGAGACAAATAAATATTCATCAATCGTAGTGGCGGCGGGGGCTGAAGGGGGGGGGGAGAGGGCGAGAGAAAAAATACAACGTCTGAGCGTATAAATTACCCCAAAGACCGTTTCGTTCAAATACACTATTAGAATATTATTATTATTATTATTTTTTTTTGTAGTATATTAATTTTGAAATTCCACGATTGGATGCGCGCGGCGGCGGACCTTTCGCGTTTCACTGAACACGGCGCGATGTTCTAACGTGCATTAAACATATCGCCGTCGCCGTCGAGAAAGCAAAAGTAAGAGATAATAGACATTTAAACAAAGGCGTCGACGGCCATTTATAAATATATATATATTATATAATATTGTATATTCATCGCTGTATACACTCCTTCGAATTTTCGCGGAAACAGTTGGTAATTCGCTCGCGGAGAATCCCTGAAATTCGCGTCGAAATGCAAATCTTTGCATAAAATTACTACGACTCGCTCCGAAATATTTCTAGTACCCGTTTTTTAAGTGTCACCGGTTCAAACCCGGCCACGGGTGGCCTTTCTCTATGGGCAAGCAACTGTCTAGAGTCCTAGACTGTCTAAAGATAGAGTGTAAGAGAGATACCTCTACCCCCCTTGTGCAGAACCACTGCACACAATCTCCCCTCTCCCTAGTACACAACTTTAAAGCCTAACCGAACATTTTCATCCACCCACCCCGCCGATTTTCAAGTGGGAACCAGTCCCGGAAATCTAGATTTCGATGCAGTTTTGTCCCAAGGAAACGGAAGTAAAATGTATCTCGTGAATTTAAAAAAAAAAAAAAACCACAGATTTCCTCCGTCGCGTCGATTATCGGAATAAAATCGAGTAATAAATTGCGATGTGACCCGAAATATAGAATAACGTAAGGTGGTAAAGTGGCATTATAAAAAGGACCGTCGGAAAGCTGTTCTTGAGTGTTTGTTCGATGGTAGCGAGCGACCGTTTACGACCATTACACCCTGTGATCGCGCGGAGAGTTAATATTTCAAAGGCGCGGGAAAGGACGGGTTTGTTTGAAGTTTCGAATGAATAATAAAAAAGAATTCAAATGCAAAAAGGTGATGTACAATACCAGGATGAAACGGCTACGATCGATGTTTGAGAATTGTTCTTGTAAATTTGAAACCGACGAACGTTTTTCTTTAGAAAAACGATTCTGAGCGAAGGACGGCGGCGGCGGGCGAATCGGTTTTTATTTCAAAACCGTTTGATCGAAATTCGATGAAACACCCTCGTTGAGAATTCATTTTCCAACGCGAATAATAATTTTTTTTTTTTTCATAACTTCCCGAATTTTTTTGTTTCTATCGACGAGAAAGAGATCAATCCGGAACATTCTCAACCGAGAAGAATTTCGTAATCGATTTTCAAGCTTCAAGTATTAAGACCGAACGTTTTATCAACCAAAAACATCTTTCAGATTTTCGATATTATTCTACACCGGTTATAGAACGGCGTGTATGAGTATGAAGAACTCGTAGCATTAGATTTTCAAGATGTTTTTTGTCCAACAGACATTTTTCAACCGGCGTTTTACGATTTTTTAAGAAATCTCGAAAGTTTCGAAAGTTTACATAAATATCACTGTAATGCCTCTACGATTATTTATGTTTGAGTTACGATAGGAAAAAAAAAGTTAGATTTTGTCGAAGTGTGGTATTTCTTTGTTGTCGCTTATCGTCGTGTAATTTTTGACTGAAGGAAGAACGGAACTCCTTAACAAGTACATAATTAGACACAATTTGCTATCAGATACGTGCATGCGTGAAGTTGAAAATCATACGTCTCATTTATTATCATACAAATCTAAAGAAAACGAAATCGATAGATCCCTCGTTTCACCCGGAGTATAAAATTAAAAAGTACACGTGACCCAAAGTATTTACGCAGCCATCTAAAATCGAAAAGAGCAGTAGAATAAAACTATATAACCTTTCGCTATTTTTGTTTTCTTTACGTCATCGTGCGAAGAAATCCCTGCATAATAAAACGTTGTTTTCTCGAACAAATAAGAAATTTCGTTATTTTATGGTAAATAAAGGTAGCCGATAAAAATAATAATACAAACATAAATAAATATATGTGTTTATGTTAATTACAACGGACGTGGAAAAAAATCGATTTTTTTTTTTTTTATTTCGGGAGGAAGTAGGGTAAATAATTGGGTTACGTGAATGGCATTTTGTGACCAGAAACGAATTATTTACGGAGTAATAGCACGAAGTGTTTGCCGTTTTTAGATTTCGCGTGAAAAAAAAAAACGACAAACTGTAAGGAGAATTTTATTTATATATTTTTTTCTACAATGACGTTTTTATTTTTTCGTAAGCCCCTTTTCGGGTTGTTAGAATGTACCAAAAGTTTTCGTTGTTGTATTATCTCGTTAAACCGCGGTGCAAATTGGATACAAAAGGTACCGTTTGATAGATTTTTTTTATAGGTTAAGCGAGAAAAAAAACTGGATTTAAAAACACGACGAAAACTGTTTGAATTCCTTTACGAGGCGGCGGCGCGGGTCGCGTTTCGCTTTTTATTTCTTTTCACGAGACAAGTCGTAATTTTGTTTCTTAAAACCGAATATATATATATAGTTTTTTAATATATCACGCTATATGGCGATTTTTTTTTTTCGTTCGATAATAACCCGATCGCATTTAAAAACATCCCGAACGAACCAATAAAATAAATAATGTTTTTGTAATTTTTGTTTTTAAAACTCCAGACGGAATTCGCGATATGAGTCTACTATAATAATTATTACACTTCGCAATAACTTCATAATCGTTTTTTTTTTTTAAATGCCGATGGACGTGAAATACGTTTATTTTATATATTTTTAACGACTTCCGCCGAGAATGGGAAATTTAACGATTTTATCTGGTCGAAAATTGAATATTAACGGTCGATTGATCGGTTTACACTATTCTGTTATCATATCATTGAACATGTATAGATGTTTCATACATTTTGTAATTAGATTTCTCATAATTAGCATTAAAAAGTAAATTTTTAGTATTTTATCATTCTCTTTAAAAACACTGCGGGATATGAGCTTTAAACAGTGTTAAAAATTGAAAACACTCGTTGTCAAATGCGAATGAAAAATAGTTGCTCACATTTAAGAATTCTACTAAACATAGAAATAATTTCACACTACGAGTTCCTACATATCGCGATGGTGCGTAGTACGTATTGTTTTAAATTTATTTTTTACAATTAATTGTACATTTAAAATTGGTAGCCGCGGACCATAAAAAACGAATGGGCCGTGTGTTTAACGTGCCTGATTTAGAGGACGGGGACGTGCTCCAACTTTTTCGAGGTGGTAAATAAAGGTCTATTTTTTTTTTTGATTTTTTGTGCGTATCACTCGAAACCTACCCTAGTTTCACGTACATCGAATGGGCAATTCGGTTATTTTGCGTCGTCGTTTACCGCCAATATTTGTGTTGTTCCGAACATTATTGCTCCGCGAAAAACGCACGATTCTCGCTTTAGTATGACGTATACAGCCCGTCCGAATGACGGACGATTTCGAGCGATTAGCTCGAATGCAAGCCGCCCCTGTTTTTGTGCGCGCGCGTCCCCTCCTCCTCCTTCGATTATTCTGCTCGGTTATTGAATATCGCTAATTTATACGTAACGCTGCAATCGAACGAGTAAACAAGTCGCTTAAGTATCACTTATCTCCTTGATACTATTATAATATCGCGGCCCCACGTGTCTGCGCAATTTATATACTCTCCTTTGCCAACGACGTTTCCCTTTGTGCACCGTAAGTGTATATAATTTGGGTTTCCGCGTTTCCTACGTACGCGTCCTTCCGCGCGGAATCTAGTTTTACAATTTACGACCGGGCTCTCGCTCGTCCGACCGTTATTACATTGCCTACACGTACATAATATCCTTTTGACGGGCTTTCACAATATGTTATTATTGTTGTTATTATTATTCCGTTGTAGATTATTTCCTAACGGACATAATATAGGCGTTCGGGATAAGTTTCGGATACGTCCGATAATGATTCCCGGTTTGGCGTCTCGTTCGACGTATCGTAATAATAATAATAATAATAATGGTTATTATTTATCGAATCTCGTTTTCGTGTACACTTTCGCGGTCAAACGTCGCGAGTCTTTTGTTGTTCGTTTATCCGTCCCGCCGTCCTTTGGCCGTCCTTTATTTCCGTGTGTCAAGGGTCATCATTAATAATACGATACAAACTTACCTAAATGCCTTTTAATAAGAGAAATGATACATTAAGGATGTAAATGAGGAATATTAAATAAAATATATATTTTAACACTTTCCTTCGAACACGAGTGACATACGCCTCGCCCCCCCCCCCCCCCCCGTGAATCGGGATGTTCCTGTTAACGTGCGTACGGACTTAGCACTCGGGCGTTTATACGAGACATTCGTTCGCCGGAAGATACCGTCGAAAGTGTCGATTGCACGTAGTTTATCGCGTTCCGTTGCGCGCGTAACGGGCGTGTTTACCCGCCCAGGAAAAATGTTTATTGAAGGTGCGCCGGTCGTTTGAATCTCGTGAGATACGGCATAGTAACGCCAGATCGTATCGCACGACCGACGCGTTGTTGCCGACGTGTTTAACGGTTATTGTTATTGTGACCGGAGAGGAGGTCGGGTTAGATTTAAAAAGCGATCGCGCACCTATTGTCGTGCACCCCTGCGTCACGGAACCGCGAACGAAGTGAACAAAGTTTTGTTAATCTCGATCACAGCAAAGGATCGTCAAATCTAGCAAATACTTTATATGATGACGACGATAATAATAACGGGTTACCCACATCAAGTTTATAATATTAAGTTTACCAACTGTAGTATCTCCATAAATCATCTGCGTCCGAGGGTTTCCTTAGGTCCGTGTAAATTACATTAACCGGCCCTCCGTCGCGACGATTAAACTTATGTAGCGCGGCGTATACCGGACAAATAATATTAAAATGATAGTCGTCTCCGTCGACGACGACGTTTCGCCGACCGACCGCGGGAATCGGAATTATCTATTATTGCGGTGCTCCCGCGAAACCGTCAAAATCACTATAGCATATTGATAATTTATATATAATTAAACGCGCATTATGATGTCGCGTTGTCGGTCGAACACTATTCTTTTGTGTTTCCGAAATGCTCGGCCGGGCGTTAACGACGAGTCCAAAAGCGTTCGAGTTGAATTCGTTTCCACGATAAGCTGCGGTTGCTATAAATTAATTCATTTTACTGTCGCGCGGAGTTAATTTTTTCCCTCATACCGCGTAAATCATAATTTAAAGCATAACTAATTTGAGAAGACGCGCACGATTCTATGAACAGGTCATGCCCGACAATATTTTAATTTATAATAATAATGAAATATATGTTTGTTTTTCTTTTTTTTTAACAACCGTTACGATTTACATTAATATGCGTTGTTTGTTAAGCACAGAATAATATGACTAGATTAAAAAAAAAAAAAATTAATTTAAAAGTAACTATTACTTCTGAATAAAACTTTGTTCACATTGATTTGTCGAGAAATAAGTCAACTCGCCCATCCTTGCTCAAATGTATACTCGACAATTCAATAAAAACATAATATCGCTTTTATACGCCTTTATTATCGTTTATCAATAAAAACACGTGGTATTTTTTATTTTTCAGAAACCCACGTTTGCCCGACAACACACCACAAATGTGATAATTACTTTTGCATACCGACCGATAAGCTATGCGATTTCAAAGACGATTGTGGCGACGGGTCGGACGAACTCCATTGCAGTGCGTTTGAAATATCTACTCGAATACACGTCGATTTATGTCTAAATTCAAACACGTTGGGAATTCACGGGGAAATGTTATTGTTTTTGATTTAGAACACCGGGACTGTTGGCACCAAGAGTTCAAATGTAAGAACTCGGAATGCATCCGTCCGGCATATCTGTGCGACGGCGAAATCGATTGCGTGGACGGCTCCGACGAGGAAAACTGCGAGCTAAGTGAGTGGACAAATTTTTCGTTTTTTTTTTTTTTTTCGATTCAAACGCGCGATTGTTGCGTGCGTTTATAAAAAAAAAACGCGCCGTTCTCGTGAGTAAAAGGAGCGGAGAAAAATAATTTCCTCTCCGAGTTACTCGTTTACCTAATACGCCGCACGACGATTAAATATTCGGGGGGACCTTTTGGGCACACAGTAAAGCTAGGCAGCTATATTATCATATCGTTTAGTCGATCGTCACAACGGGACGGTTTTCTTACACGAGAATAGCCCGTAGTGATATCGCTATCAAAACCATTTGACACCGTACCCTTTGTTATAGGTTAGTTTCCGAGACCAGTAATTACAACCTCTTGTTTAATAGTTTAATTATAAACTAAAATAATTGGCGCTAAACTCGTTAACGTATAAGCGCGCATTACATTGAGATATTATTCTTATACGGCGACCGACGAGAGCAAAAAACACTGCGAAACCACTAGTTTGATAATATGAATAAATATATATTATTTAAATTTGTTTTTAATGTCTTTTATCGCGTCGGACGTAAAATGATATATTTCAATTAATATTCATCGGGGTAGTTTTTGTTATTCATTTAAGTCAACTTTGGTATTTATGAGCTATGGAGAATTTCGGATACCTACCACAAATATTAGCACAGTAATATTGATTAATTTACAACTTAAAGTACTTATATATATATAATTTACACGGTAATATGTATACAAGCATGTGACTATTTCCACGTTGACATTTAATTTGCGTTCAAAACAATAAAATTAGATTTTAACTGTCCAGTTTCGGGGAAAATTAATTTTTATGAATTTTAATAATATTTAACCGGATTAAGAAATCAAAACAAAACTAAAAATGTTTTTTTAATTTTATTTGTTCGAGTGAAATGCAAATTTTTAACATTTTTAGTTATACCATCGAGATGGTAAAATACGATTAGGCTAAATACAGTTATAATCGACGATATTAATGTTGCTTACAAATTTTTAAATCTTTTTTCGATCTCGAATTATTTGAAATAATTTAAATCGATCGAAAATTCTCATAAACAATAGTTGCGAACCGATTTTAGAACGGCGACGTTTATAATATTCCGTCCGCGAACCTGTTAAATCCTTTTAAGAAGGGATACGGAATACGAAAATCAATCAAATTTCTCTTTATTTTTTTTGGGAAATTTACAAAAATTACCGACGGACCGGTATTTTAGTATTTTTTTCATCGATAGTCAATTGAAATCGTTACAATCACGAAAAACAATACGCTTTTCGAACGTTGTATGAATATGCGAAATGGATTAATTTACTAAAATCAAAAATCACCTCGTGCATTTAAATCAATTCTACGATTACATATGTTTACGTGAAATACGTGTAAAATGTATTTAAACGAATTCTATAAAAATAACAAAACGAATGACAAAACGTGACAACTTCTCCTCTTTTTTTTCCGTTTCATAAATTCGTTAATGCCCACGGATTTATTTTGATATGTTATTAATACGCCAGTCAATTAAATTTTTTCAAATACTAAAACACTATAATATATTATACTATAATCTAAAATTATGTTGCGAGTATACGAACGTCTAGTTCGTAATTTTTTTTATTAGTTTATGCGTTCCTACATTAACGTGTTGATAATAACTCAAGGACGGTGTGAAAAGCGGTTTTCATTCAATAATGTATTGGAAACTTTAAAACGACAATAAATAGTGTGGACGCCGCGCGTCTTCGCGCTCCCGTTGTGTTTTAAAACAACGTTTGGTAAAAAGTTTCTTTTGAATTCTGCGACTACTCCGAGGGCTTACGACGAGTATCAAAAAATGAAAATCCGACAAAAAATTCCGCGGCGACAAAGCAGTTATTTTCGCTATTATTTCTCGAGACGATTCTATACCGTAATAATATAATAAATACAATATTTAGTTACGGGGAGGGGGGGGGAACGCTTATTGTTTTCTTTTAATTTCGTAGTTTAAAACACTCGCGCGCCGCACACGTATTTATAAAACAACAAATGCGGTTTGTTTCTGAATGTGCCGCATACACAATATCGTGTTGTAATATTTTCTCGCGACCGAATCGTAACGAGGAATATTTACCGAACGCGGAAAAGCCGTTTTTATTATTGGTTTAACGCTAACTGGTCGCCTCCCACGCGACCGGACGAGGTCTATACGGTCTATATCCCGAATAAACGTTGGCGTATTATTTTATTATCGTTCTGGGCGTGCGTTTTACGGCGCGATAATATCGCGCGACCGCAATAATTTTCTTTTTTCGATCGCGCGCGCGCGCGCCCCCCGAGTTCGGTTCGATCTGCATAAAAAATACTCTGCGCTTATTCGGCGCGTTCGTCCACGAGGAGATACGAAACCTGAATAATCGATGGGCATTATACAGGACGAATTTTAAGCACTCTCTCAACACTTTTCCCATGTATTTATTTAAAATAATTCTGATATTATCTTTTACCTCTCGAGAAGTTTAACAAACCTGTGGCCGATATCTATTTTTAGTTTACCAAATGGGATGTACAACCTTTTTTTTTTTTTATCACGAAAGCTACAGTAATTATTCGGTTAATTTTCGATCATCCTAACGGTATTACTTATGTTACTTATCTTATGGTTGGTAAAAAAAAATGAATTTCAGGCGATTTCGTAAAGTGCGGCGGAAGCAAATCGGTACACTCGACGTTCTGGTGTGACGGATGGCCGGAATGTTCGGACAATCACGCGGACGAATTGAATTGTAATTATTATTATTATAATTTGTTTAATCGTCGGACTTTTATCGATTTCATTCTTAATATTAACCGTCGACCCGTCCACAGGTAGCGCGACGTGTTCGCACGACAAGTTTCAGTGTCCGAACGGAAGATGCATAAACAACGCGAACGTGTGCGACGGACAGTGCGATTGTTTATGGGATGTCGGTGGAAGTTGCGCCGACGAAACGAACTGCACAAGTTACTATTCCATAAACGACGGTATGTAAACTTCATATGTTTAGAGTCTAACGATTTCTGAAAAACGTCTCCGTTGTGAACGTCGTGGGGTTTTCGAAATTTCTAGTCTAATGCGAAATCTGAAATTTCGAATTAAAAGTCCCGATAAAACTATTACTCGACAACTATTATATCATCGTTATCGTCGTATAACCGTAACGTTTGAAAGTTTCCAACATCGTTTTATCGTAATTTTTTTCTTATTTTCTTATTTTTCTTTCTGTTATTGAAACCTCGATGAGCGTAGATTTCGTTTTTCAAGTGCGACGATTTATTTCGAAACTTTCACATTAAATAATAATAGTCATAAATTATAATATAACGTACGACCAAAACTATAGTGAATACCGTTGTAAGGTTCGAATATTATTGTATAGTACCGTCGTGATTTCTCTGCGACCCCGACCGCCATTAATCTGTTCGACGAAAGTTGATAACGCTGGGCTAGGTGGCGAGATCGCCAGCTTAAAAAATAGTTTTGGACCGGAGTAAAATAATAATGATAATAATAATATAAACTCGAGACGATCGGCATATTTTGAAGAAAGTCAGAAAAACCGAATCGAATGTTTCCCCGTTATCCGCCGGGCTCGTGCAAAAAATACAAAACGACACGACTCTTGCGGTATTTTTAAGTATTTCTTTCAGTCCGACGCAACGCGAACTTCGGGCTGGTAAACGTATTCGTGAGCGAACATAATATTTAGGGTGGAATTATATTATACCTGGCGCACAATGTGAAGGGATGCACACTCGAACGGTGCAACCGAATCCAATTCATTTAAACAATATTCGCCCCGACCCGACGAGCTCGTTGGACGCATAACGTTATTATTGTATACGAACCGTACATTAGCCTACCCCCCACATACCGATTCCTTTAAAAATTCTTCGTAAAAAATCAACACGAATATTTATCGAATAACGGGAGTATAATTTATTAGTTTTTTTGCGATTAATTCCGGGGTAACGACTCGTTTGCGCGCATTTATTATCTTTTTTTTACGACACTGAAATTTTTCGATTTTAATTAAATATTATAATACTCGTTTGCGCGTAAAAATTTAAAAAAAAAAGGAAAAAAGTACCTCATATATTTTCATAAAAAATATCGGATACTTCAACGTCCGCCGCGTTGATGTTTGCTCGGCGTGCGAATAACTGCTCGAAAGCTATTCGCCGACACGTGATAACGCTTACCGACCAATTTCCGCTGTAATATTATATTAATGCCGTCTGAGAAATACAATTTAAAAACTCGGTCAGTTTTCTAATCGACTTGCAAACTTATGAATAACTCGATAATTCTCTGTGCGCAAACGAGTAGGTGGTTGCACCGGAATTCCGGTGTGTTCAAGCGTGGCCCATTTCACGATATCAGCACGAAAATCACGCCATAAGTTCGCAAACTGTAGTCGAATATTCGCAAATCGGTTTTCAGAGTTCGTAAATCATTCCGTCGTGGCAGACGTTTTTTTTTTCCTCGGTCACCCCAATTAAAATTTCCAATATCGTCCTCGTTGCCGAGGACCCGTACGGTTAATTTTGTTGTTCGCACGAGCCCCGTAGAGTTTGAATATTTTTACTGTTTATAATATTTACTACTTCGTTTGACTTTCAGGTGTGATCGTGTGCCAGACCGAATCGACGCTCAGTTGTTGGATGCCGGAAGGAAACCCTTCGCGTTGCATCCGCCAAGATTATATTTGCGACGGGCAAAACGATTGCTTCAACGGGTTTTCGATCTCAGACGAATTCGGATGTAACGGTGAGTGTAACTCGTTGTCGAGACCGGAACTTTTTGATCATCGAGACAAAATCGCGTGGTTTTATTTGAATAACGACGCGATTTTGGTTTTGATTTATCGCTATTGCCCATGTACGTAGTTTTGACGCGCGAGCTAAAAAACGTCTCTTATAATACATATTTTTTAACTATTTGTCATTCGTAAACAACGATACTCACTTTATTAACTGGGCGGTGAATATAATACTCGTACGAGTTACGTTTTAGGATGTTTTTATAAAGATTATTTCGAAATAATTACAATTTATTAGGTAGGTAAATTATTCTCTTTCGACGAAATATCGCATTTCAGAAATTGATACTTAAACTCGTCTGTAGTACAATTTATTGCTTCAAGATTATTGTTATATAAAACTCGGATGTTTTATCCTTTATTCCAGCGGTTTTTTAGACGTTTTTTTAAAGGTAATCTAATATTGTTTATGCATATAGCTGCGCCGATGTAAAATATAACAATGTCTGTTTTTAATTAATCCCTCAAAGCGGATTGATGTTCGGCGATAATTTTATGCTCTCTTATAACTCAGGAGTGACTAAACATATTTTCGGTCGCGGAATATTTATTTTTCCTTTAAGGATCGATTTTCGTAAAAAAAAAAAAAAAATTAACATTGTTCATCAATATTAATAATAAACATACGTACGTGTTATAAATATATTTATGAAATTAAATTGTATAAATTATAACTAGTAATTTAAATATTAATTTCTAAATAATTTAAAATTTTAATCGCGTTGCGCAATATTATATATTGTCGACCACACTTGATTTTTTTCGCAACCTCGAGCTTTTAGGGGCGCATCTGATTTTAATTAGATAATCTCACATTCGATTTCAGCAAAGGGAGATGGATTTTGAAAGCTTACGCGATCGGTGTCTACGATAAAACACTACCTAATAATTCAATCTGTATTCAACAGATAATCATTGTCCCTTGTTTTTATGCGCAAACGATTTTTGATTATAATTTGGTAATGCAGTATATTATATTATCTACAATTTAAATCGTTCAATTATAACAAAACCGCACTAGTTAATTATAGCACTGCGGTAGTTACAGTAGACATTACGTGCCCGAGTTAACGAGTTGAAATGCGTATAAGTTTAACGGGACTAAATTAGTAGAACTTAGCACCACTGAACTCTTGGTTTTTAAGTGGGCCAGACGTGCACGGTGCACGCGTATCCGTCGGCTAAATTTTTTCCGGCTGAATCCGAGTGTGGTCCACGACCCTCTAGTGGTTTTAGTGGTTTTCGCTAATAATTGGGTCCCGAATTAATTCGAGTCGGCAGTACTACCGAATAGGTCGTCTCGGTTAATAATATAGTAAAATAATAATAATAATAACAACAATTTAATTAGTGGCCGGCTTTGAGGGGAGGGGGCGGTGAGGTGAGTCAGGTGACGCCTTATTGGAACTTTGGGGTGTGTAAGCGATGCTTTCGACAAATATTCTTCTCATAGTTCACCGGTGACCCGAATTCCGAAACAATCGTTCATCTGTTCGTGATTTCAATTCATATGCGAAAATTATATTTCTCGAAGTCACTGAAATTATTATTGTAAATATATAGAGCACGATTGCAACAATCGAGAACCTTGAAATGCAAGAATCACTGATAACCGCGTTCTGGACTTTGGTGCCCTAAAAATCGAATTTACGACTAAAAAATCTAAAAAAAAAACTACCCTAACGTCCGAAACAGTTGGTTTTAGAAAATTATCGAACGCGCCGCCGCCGCATAGATTATGTTTTATAGGACGAATAAAACGTATGATTTCAATGTTGTTCTCTTTAGTCCGGAATAACAATTAGGATGTAAACAATGAAAAACAAGTAACATAAAAAGCCCAGATACCAGGATACCGAAGGACGTCGGACTTTCGTTTCGTTCACTCTGGAGAAAGCCAGTGCGTAACATATTATATTACTCTTATTACTGTTATTACGCGCCGTCGTTTAAAAGTAGCGATAAAATACTATCGCGTTCGCTAAACGATGTCGAGTAGAGCGCATTTTATTACAGCGTTTCGCGTTTATATACGGATCGCAAGACGTTTTTGAAATTTTAAGAGTTCATAAAAAAAAATAAATATAATAATAATAAATCTCGAGCACAGATTTTTCAAAACGTATCTGACGCATAGCCATTAACGGATGTGATACTGAGTACTGCGCCGAGTGAGGTATTTATCAAAGACGTAGGTGTCCATCGATTGAAATCGAAAAACCACCTGACCTTTGGGAAAGAATTTACGCGAAACTATTTAAAGTTTCCCCCCCCCCCCCGTCTTTTCTTCGATTGAGTTCGCTGAAACGACGTGAAAAATGTCATATCTTTTTGCGTCGATTAATTAAAACTAAAACGAACGGGCGAATTCCTAGTGTTTAGTCGATTCCGATTTCTAATTGGATTCACGCGAAGTTATATTTTTTAAATCGTTTGCTTTTGCATTTTTCCTTTTTTATTTCTAATATAAATCGTTTTCATTTGTTCGTTATTTTGTTGTTGTTTTCTGTAAACAATATAACTGTTCATGGGAAATAGAAGTAGACGAGGACGATCCTCACCTGTCTTTTTTCACTCGGGATCGTTTTTCGAAATCAATATGTTATGTCGAAAAATCCAACAAAATCCAACACACTGTATCTAGTATATACAGTCAAACTGTATCTCATCCAAGTCTTGTACCCCATACTTTTGTTTAGTTTCGTTTTCAAGGGTTTCCGTTATTAAATACCTGTGTAATAAAAATAAAATAAACGAATAATTTGCGAGGGTTAAAAATGTCTATAGATCATATTTATTTTTTTTCTTTCTTTCAAATCGATTAATACATATTTGGAATATTTCATAAAAATAAAATATATAGGTATCTCAATCGTTCGGGTAAATACATTTTTCGTTTCATAAATTAAAAATGTTAATTGAAAAAGCATTAAGCCACCGAAATAATAATTAATTCTTTTTTAATTACGATGAAATTCTGCAGGGATGGTTTTAAACGTCAATGTAGTTTTGAAATATGTATAAATACACGAGATAGAGTGCTTTAGTTGCATTAAAAAAAAAAAAAAAATTTGCATCCTTGACGCTGTCGGTCGGTCGGTCGCCTAGTTGGTTTTTTTTAAAAATAAATCTGCCCTCGACGTATACGTTTCGACGTCGGGTGACGTTGGCCGATGACGAGAAATTAAACTCTGTATTTCCGAACGATATTTTCTATCAGTTTTTTTAATTAACCGCAGAATATCGCGCCGCACCGCCGCCGCCGCCGCCGGTCGATTGTCGAACACGCGTTCGCGTTAGGCGCCGCCGTTAAAATTGGGGCTTCCGCGACAGACCGCGCGCGCTACGGCAATAATTTTATTGTAATTTCGGCAAAACAGAACGCTGTCGCCGCCGTATTATATTATCTCTGTCGTCGGCGATAATTCCGACGAGCGTCGGAAACCGTCATTATTCAGTCCATCAGTCGGCGTGTTGATTTGTCAACGCGCCCGAAACCGTTTCCAATTCAGGGAACACTATATCCTTGTATGTTTAATGCGATTGCTTCGCTTCCTCCACCCCTGTACAAACAAAATTAAATCGCAATATCAGAACGATAAACGCAGACGCCGAACACGGTAAATGGAAACCAGCGTCTACGTAATAACAATAATACGGTCTAGTGTATGAGCGGTGATCGCGATCGGATGGACACAGTATATAATATAATATACGAACTCCTCGACGAAATCGAATTGTAAGGTACGCGATCAAATGGTCGTCCTCCTCGTCGACAGCGTTCGGACTCGTCTTGGCAAACTGTTCTAGATCTAGACAAATAGTCATACGAGGTATCTAAACATTTATCCTAGAAACGTCATATTTTACTTCTTATCACAAATTCTCATGGGTACGTTTTTTTTTCTCGATCGAAATCGTCCGAATTGTCCAAATGGACTTTTTTGTTTCCCCCCCCCCCCCCCCGTTTTTCACGAGATTCCCGAGCAAAGTTTGTGAGTTATAAATAATAGGTGTTTACGAATTGTTGAATAATATCGCAGTCCTATATTTATAGTGGTAATTGTTACGATGAAAGTGCTAATCAATAATAATAATAATAATTATTACCTACAACGTAATCAATGTCAATAGTTAATTTCAAAATCGTTGTTATTTATTTCCGTTTTGAATTCATTTGTTCATTAATAATTATTGTTTATTCTAATTGAAAAAATTTATTTTACAAACCTATATGGTTAAGCTATAATGATAAAACTCTGCAGGGCCAAAAGCAAGTAGAATAATAATTTGAAAAATTTATACTTTTAGGTATAATATATTCATTTAATAATACGAGTATTTAAAAAAAAATCCCATCTTTTTTCTTTTAATCTAGATAGAAAAGTGCATTATCTTTATCTTGAAAAAAAAATTACTTCTCTAATCCGAACACTGCTCGTTGAAAACGTCGCGTTTATTAAATTACTCTTACACTATGTATATAGGCGTGGTTATAAAACTATAATAAACAAGTGCCCATTGTAAAACGGGTGTTCGCGAAGTACAAATTACTCGGCGAGTAAGCTTATCAAACACGCGACTCTCATATTTTTTAATGTTTTATAAACATTTTCGAGCTTCGAGACATTCAAGAAGCCGAGCCGGAAAAAGAAATATATATCCGTTGACCCTCTTGACGCTGTCGCCGAAATGAAAACAAAACAAAAAACAAACAACCGCTCAATAGAATAAAAACCAGCAGTACTTGATGATTATTAGTACTACGATTATTCAACACGTGCTCGAAAAGTATGGCTCGTCATTATAGATCTATTTTTTTTCGCAATATTTATTTTCATAGGTACCGTTCGTACGGCGGTAGGGTCGATATTTTAGATAAAACGACGATAGTTTTTCGAACGCATCATTATTAACAATAGCTACCTGTATTTTTCGACGAATCGTTTTGCGCAATTACGAAATAACAGTATTTTATCGTCGCGGCGATAAAAACGAAAAATAACATTTCGCACCGTTTAGTGTAAACGAAACGATAACAATAAAATCTCATCAACTCGTACGATATTATTTCACGGCGATGTAATGTTTTTGCAATTACACCTATGTGTAACGAGAGTTTACAACTTGTATTGCATTTGGAATCATATTTCGTTTGAAATTACTATGTGTATTATTTTTAATTTTTTCGAGTCGTGGTTACATATTATTATTAAAGGTACGAATAACGTTCGCCCGAAAACTTCGGAACATTAAATTCCTTTCCGTTCTCTCGTACAAAATAATATTACGTAACATAAACAAAACGAAAAGACTCGAATTCGCTATTTTTTCGCCGCCTATTGTACTATATAGGTACGTCGGGGATGGGTAACTGTAGGCGAACAGTTTTTATCTGACCCTTTCGAAAATCAATAATTCAAAATCTCGTAAAGTAAATCAAATATATAAAATGTATTCGAAACGATAGAGGAAACTCATACCCCGTGTGTGTATTTATTTTTATTTGGTACGCAAGTCGAAGAACACAACCGACAAGATTAGAAATCAATTATCGTATCGTTTACTCTCGTCTTAATTTTCATAATTTTTTTAGTATTTTCAATATAGTTTTATTTAAAAATAAACAGTATATATATATAATATATACATTAGTAATTCAGTTCGGTTTACATCTATGCGAATCATAGACCATTAAAGACGATATTTTTTTAAGAAAACAGAAAAACAATCGGCAGCGTTCGATTTCGTGTTGCGTGGCCCACTGGCTTTCTAGAGCTTTGGAAATCGGTTTTTCGGTAACTCTGAGTTGTCCGCCCCCCCGCGGTACGCGCGTTCGGTTTCGGAACGTTCGGGCCTCCTACAAAAACGGCCGTGCCAATACGCGAAACAAATCATTTAATTAGCATGCGATCGAAACGATTCGCCGAACCGCACACGCCCGCTGTTATGCTTCAAGTGCCTCCGCGCGCTGCGATCTAAGAGTCGACCCACAGTAAACAAAACGGCCCGAAACGTTGTACACGCGCTTTCGCTGAAATCTTCAAAAAAAAAAACCCACACAAATCCTCGTATCTCTTATCTACCACACAATACGTTTCGTGAAAATCCCATCGCAAGACTAAAACGTCAATGGCCCAGAAACTTTCTAAACACTAACATATATAACAATGGTTACACCCGCGCGCAACAATATATAGATTCACGGGAAAAGAACGACACCGACAGCAATTCACGTCCGCGTACGAATGAACGAACTAACGTTTATTTTTTTGGGAAATACAAACTCTGTTTCATACGTAAAATATAATCCATATCAAGTATAATATTCTATCGACTCAAAACGGTATAACAAGTGGTGACTTTAGGGTTGAGCTGTATTTTTAGAGGAAATAATTCTCGACAAGTAAACTGCACGTAATTTTATATTTTCAGCTCGTCGGTAGTTCAAATTTTTTACCCGTTCGTACGTTTTTTGTTCGATTCGACTCGGTATCGCCGATCTCAAATATTCGATACGTCGTATATGATTTTAAATTTATACGAACAAACAAAACGCACCCGGATGTTATTGTCACACCGCCCACTACCCGTCAAAACAATAGTATTTAGGGTTGGTGTTTATAGTCCAAATGAACAAACAAACGAATCAGTTTGTCGTCGTTACACGGCGACCGCCGACTACCTGGCAATATACAATGGTCGACCCGGAAATTGGGATAATGACGTGAAATCGACTCGAACGGAAATCGTCTGCTTTCTTTAATTAGTCTTTGTCGTTTCGGTCTCGTCGGAATCGTCGTGACGCGGGGCGCATAATAGCCGTCCGGCTATATTTTGTTAATTAGCGCGCTGTTACGTGCGAGCGTCGTAGGTTTTTCTTTCTTTTTCTTATAGTTCTAATCGACGGATTTCGTTTGTTTTGAGAACGTTAAACATCTAAATTAAACTAAACCATCGTTATATAAATCCATTCGCCCTCACTATTGTACCGTCACTAACGCCGTTTAGACGTCAGGTTTAAAGAAATGTATAGCCCCCTCTCTCGAAGCAGGCGATCCGAGTTTTATCAAGTCGTTTTGTTATGTTGAAATTGAGAGCAATTATTCCAGTCTTAAGTCACCGGGAACGCCCGTTGTTTGCGTCGACCGTTATTATGATTTTTTTTTTTAATTTCAATATTTTGACTTTTAATTTTCACTTAAATAAGTCGTTTCGATCAAAAAATAAAGTCTGACTAGCCATTGAATATAATATGCTCTGATAATAGCTTGATACGATTAAACGGTTTTTTTTTTAAAATTTTAATTGCAAAATAATCAATATGAAACATGTAAGTAGTCGATTTTTTCGATTTTTTTTCGCAAACTTGACCGTTTCGATACACAAGTTATAAATATATTAGGGAGTGGATTGAATTAATTGAATTTCTTTGTCGGAACGCAAAAAAACAATGCACTACGCCAACAACAAAAAACGTACGATTGCCTTTTCGTCTGTCGGACATATTAATTTGTTTTTTTTAATTTGCAAATAAAATCGAGCAGGAATTTCCCTCTTAAATTCACCATCGGGGAACAACGATCACCCTCTCTCGCTCCCCATAGTTTTTACGCCTATGTGAGCAGTGAGCACTCGTTTCGATTTCCTGCTGATTTTAATCAAACCCGTCCGGGACTCTATCAATATTTACGATTATTTATATTATTGTTATCAAATTGATGGATACCGTTTTCCCGAGACTATTACATTATTAAATCTCAACGTGATAAATAGTATTGGTAGAAATCGTTCTTTACCGCCATCACGACGACGAAGCCTCCTTATTATTTATGTACATAAAAAAAAAAACAAAAAAACCAAATAATTTGTGTATTCGTGCAAAAACGATAACGAAAAGCTTTTGCGAAAACAATTTAAGACCGGTAACCACTGTTACACCAAGGACCACATAAATAATAATCGTGTTATTCTCATACCGATCATTTTCTCCCGGTCGCCGTTAAAATGTTTAAAGTATTGATATACGTATTATATATTTTCAACGAAAATAACGCACGGGCGCGCGCCGTAAATGCGAAAATATAGTGACGGACGGTTCAACATATATATTTATTTTATGTACAATCCATATCGTTTTATAGTGTCGTCGAGACGAATCAATCAGAATTACTAGAACTGTCGGACGCGTGTTTTGAAAAGAAATCCAAAAAGGGGTGGTTTTCGTGCGCACTGTACAGTGGGTACAGGGCTATCGCGACTGTTGTCGACACAATGCGTTATTTAACACGATTTATCAATGTGTGTTCGGGTTGGTTTGTAAGCAATAAATTAAGCAGATTGACAATTACTCCGTATTAGTTGTTCGTCGAACAGGAGATAGAACAAAGAAAGGAAATAATACAATCGACGCGAGTCGTGCGTGTAGGATTGATGGATTGTTTTTTTTTTTCCCCCCCCCTTCCCGTTTGTATTGCAATTTTCTTTTTTCCCGACTCGGTCTGATGACCCGCTTAACCCTTTACCGTATACATTTTATATACGATTATCTGCCCACACCACTGCGCGCGCGACGCACGTTTACAGATCCGTATAAATATTTAATCGAAAAACTTGCAGAGTGCCGACGCGATTTATTAGTTTCGTCCGGTTTGAAAGACGTGTGTCTGCAGTACGACGTCGCGCGTCGTCGTCGCGCGCGCGAGTACCGCAGAAGCGGCAAAACGGAAAATCAATTATTCTACGTCGGTTGAATCATACATTTCGCGTATATTATAAACGGAATCGAGGTGACTCGGGCCATCAATTATAAACCATCAGAGATGATACAACGGCCCGTCGGGTTTAAAGACTTAAACGGGCCCCTCGTCGACGGAAATTTGGTAAAATATGCGCGCGGACTACTGCGCGGTAAGTCGACCGTTCCTAAAGAGAATGAAAAAAAAAAAAACGCGACGGCATACTTCGGCCGCCTCCGCCAAAAGTATAGTCATAAAGAATCGTTTCCGCCAAATGAAATACTGATGTATAAGTGGTCATATCCCGAAACCGCACGCTTTTAATAAAATTCGGGGCTTAACCGTACACTTTAAATAAATCGCAAGATAAACCGCGCACTATTTTAATATATTACAAGATAAAACCGCACTTTTTTTTTTTTTTAGTAATAAAAGTTTTGATTTAAGATAGTTATAGAATGACGAATAAAAGTGTCGATTTTGATGTTTCGTTAAAAATCAAATAATATTGAAATATTTGAAATATTTTCGAAACAACGCGAATCTCATCGTATATCCCGAATATATTATACGTAGTACACCTAGTCCTAGTGTCTTTTCGAAAATGTCGAATGTATCTTTTGTACTCGGTATCTTTTGGAGCGCGACATTTTTTTTTACGAGTATCTCGCCCGTCTCCGAATCAACACTCGGGGGGGGGGGGGACAGGTGGGACCCCCTTCGTAATATTTCGTCCCCCATATCCGGCGTTTGAATTCTGTTGACCGTCTCGTTTAATGTTCGCAGGTAACGATTCAAACGTCAAAACCAACGAGTTCTTTCGATGCCGCGACGGTCGGTGGTTGCCGTCAGAGCATCGGTGCAACTTCAAGGCGGAATGTCTGCACGGCGACGACGAGACCGCATGCGACGACCAACCTTCGTCGTCCGCGTGCAATCCACATCAGTTCCGGTGTTCCAGCGGCGAGTGCGTGAAATCCGAATACCGTTGCGACGGCCGCACCAACTGTTGGGACAAGAGCGACGAGATCGGATGTGGTAATTGCATTGAGTTCATAAAATTCTACGCGAGATCAAACGACAAAGTGGACGAGATAGAGGTGACGGGCGATTAGAAACTTACCGCTGTTAAAGAAAAACGTACGATTCCGAGCGGATCAGCTCATATTTTAAATACCAATAATGAGCACAGAAAAAGTGAAAATCTTTTGAAAATTATGCCGTATGATATAGAACGATTAAATAATGGTATTCGGTGAGCATTTCAAGTCTTTACGATTATTTTTTTTCGAGTTAAGTAGAACAAAGAAAACGAAATTCTGTCGAAAACCAGGTACTCCGTAAATTCGTCGTCAGTCGTTTGTAGTTTTCGTGAGTTTTTGTCAATTATCAGTAAAACCGTAGTGAAAAGTTTAAAATTGATCCCTCAAAAGTACCGACTAGACAACGTATCCGTCCGTGAAGTTGTTCATGGCGGGTGGGGCAAAGTTTCCTGATCTAAAACGTGATGACGAGCAAAGAGATAAAAAAAAAAACAGTCGTTACAGAAAAATCGAGACACATCCTTCGCTTCACTCAGAGTTCAAAATCGTTTGCCGAAAATTTGCCGTCCTTTGAAATCAGACGTGTCTACATGGCTCTCAGTCCCATAAATCCCCCGACGGCGTTCGATGTAGAACATCAAACGAATTGTATTACTATGGCTAATGCAAGAATATGGCCTATGCATTACGAGTGGATCGCTTGATGTGTAATACGTATTTGTAAAATCGTAGTTTTTCAGTTTTTTTTTTATTCGTCAGAGTCGTCGTTTATAAGTAGGCCAATTTCAGCATTTATCAGGTTATATATAAAAAAAAGATTACTCTTCCGTTCATAATTTATTATAGTATCCGCCGTATAATAGAACTATTATTATGCTATAAAACACCGAACGTTAATAGTGTATTAAAAAAAAAAAATGATATATTATGTGAGCGGCCCGAGTTATTTTTGTCACTGGAATTAAGGACATTTTTCAACAAATCGGCGCGGTGCTCTCGCACTCTTCGCCGCCTCTGGTCATTAATGATACGCGAGCGCTTTTTAAACCATTTATTTTTCCACAGACCGTAAACACAATGTGTAACGTAGGAGAAAAAAAAAAAAAAAAACGTCCGGGGTCGACGTGGCAACAAATCGTGCGTAATACGGAATCGCGCGGTGTTAAAATATGAGTGCTCTCGAATATTAACGAGCCGGCTTCAAAGCGCACAACAATGACCGTGTAAAAGTGTCCGCGGCGCGTTCAGTGACAGACAGACGGATCGATATCCTCTCCGATCACATCGATCGTGTATCGATCAGTATTCCTATCGGCATAGGCGCCGAGTTCAAAATAGTCGGTAGACGCGATTTGAGATTTTCAATCGGGAGGGGAGTGGTGGTCGAACGTTTTAAACGCGTTAAAAAAATAAATAAATACTACTGCTCAAAGGACGACGGCATATTTTTACTGACTAACAATATAATATGCAGACTGTCAAAACGATCCTATCGAATCACCACCGCGTACGATTTTCCGCGCAACGTTTGTAAAACCAAAACGCACATGGGTACGTGAATACTATAACGATTTTTATATACTATTTCTGAAATATTTGTTTAAAAATAATTTCGCCCGAAAAAATCGAATGACTTTCGAACGATTTTCGGCTTCATTATTATAATAATATGTTGATACGATATTTTTACAAACGACTTGATTGTTAAACGCACGCGTTATTACGATTATTGATCGTTTTTTACCGTTATTACCGTTTTTTTATTACTACGTATTCTGCACACGAATGATATTCAAATATAAAATTAAAACATTCGTCCTGAAAAAAATCCTGACCACGCGCGTCTGATGTTCGGGACATATACTCTCTCTCTCTCTCTCGAAAAACCACAAAAATCGTTAATTATTCGCATATTTATATTGATATGTGAATGATTTCAGCGAACGTGTCGTGTCCCGGAGACGATTGGCGGAGGTGCGCGATCGGCAAACAGTGTTTGCCACTCGAAAAGTGGTGCGATTACAAAGTCGACTGTATGGACGGTTCGGACGAGAAAAACTGCAGTAAGTTAATTTTCTAGAATCAAAAAAAAAAAAAAAACGAATTTTTTTACCGAAGAGATTTGACAAACGTGACAACTTTTTTGCTGTGTTCGGCGGTATGTTTTTATATTTGGTAATATTCGATAATAACACCACGCGCTGCCGTTATTTTATTTGATATTTAATTCGATTATTTTTTATCGAAAACGGACAAAAAAAAAAACAACAATTTTTATTCTACAATAACCTGCTTTTTTTTTTCAATCTAAAACGACTGTTTGATTATTTTATTTTCGGTACGAGCAATGATTTTTTAATAATCGGTCGTAAATTGTCTTCGATTTTTCGGAGTTTTTCGCGAAAATTACCACTGCTCTTTTTATTAGCGACGGACGGCTTTTATTATTTGCACGTGTGCGTAGTGAAAACATACAACATCGATTAGCACGAAAAATATTTAAATTCTAAAAATAGTTCGAAAATAGTTTAAAAACTAATTACGTTATCCGATCAAAAGTTTTAAACAATACCATTTATCTAAAAGCTGTCTAAAATGGCAGTGTTGATGTGTTCTTTTTTTCTTTTTTTTTTTAATTAGTTTAAAATTTAACCCTTTTTATCGAGCAGATACCTTGTAATTAAAATCCATTAAAAGATTATTTCTCTATAACGGTGTATGGCTCGGCCGCTGCTTTCGTTGTACAGTGCGAACTATACAAAATTATTGTCGATCGATAAAATTGTGTCGTGCGCGCGACAACGGGTTTGTTTTAACTAAACAACTGTTGTTGTCGACAGGTTATAGATCGTGCAAAGCCGACGAATTCCGATGCGACAACGGCCAATGCATCCCGTCGGAATACAAGTGTAAGAAATCCGAAGACGAACGGATGGGTTGCGTGGACAAATCGCACCTGACGAATTGCAGTACGTATATTTTAAATAAATAACAACGTTCGCTCGACGATAACAAACAGCCTGTCCAATCACGCTGTTATAGTGACGGAGCTTTATTAAACGTAAAACATAATTTATCGAAACTCTATTAATTATTATACAAATAATAAAAATAAAACAAATAGGTCTTTACACCTGACGACGATTACTAAACTAACGATTTTCGCGCTCTTTATCACAACACTCCAGGCGAGACCTATTTATTTTATTTAATGCATTATTTTATACACCTAATAATACTGTTTGTTACGAGTAACAAACCGAGTACAACTAACCACCGGACGTTATTTATTTCGTTTTTTTTATTTTCGATATGCCATGATACGTATAACACGTATACGCGTAAAATATAAATTATAAAGCGTCTTATACGATGATCTAATCGCCCGGTAGAGTATCGTGTTTGCAGAGTGCACCTCCGCAGTAATGATATTCGGAACCAGAGCAGGTTTTCGTCCGCGTTGTTTAAAATAAGCGCGCGTACGCACTCAGAGGGAAGTCGTTTTTATTTTTATCACGCCGTTAAGACTCGAATTAAATTCTTAATTAAAAACATTCGGACGATGATGATTCGGTGCGTCTATGTTGCGTATCTTGCTCGTACTTTTTTTTCTTCTTAACTTTCTACCTACTATACCTAGGTAGGTGTGACGGACGACAGAGTCCAAGAACATACGTATAGTCGTAACGCGTGTAAAAACAATAACGGTACAATGTTGTTGTCGGTTTTAATCGTTTTTAAAAATGTTATTGTTGGTTTTAATCGTTTTTAAAATCCAACTCGCAATCAGTAATCGGATAATAACTATTACTGCGTCTCATCTAGACAAACATGTCCGGGCGAAAAAAAATTATTCCTCTTTTTTTTTAAGTCATTGTAGTTTTGTGCCGGCTTTTAATTTTACTAAGAGAATTCGGTCGTATCTACACACAAACGACATAATAATATTTTTGTGAAAAGTGTACGCGTAAGGGGACTTGAGAACCAAATAGTATTTTTTAACAATACATACCGAAATCGATTATTTAAGTAATGAAATAACAAAATCGCACCCGTCTGCAAACTGTTAAAAACTGCGAAGAATTTATTTCCGTATACATTTTGAACGAAAAATCTGTTAAATACCTACCTGTCATAATATTTATCTAGATAACAATTTTATAATCGTTATCTTTATCTAGACAGAAATCAAACAGGTGGTCTGTACTGTTATACTACTGTTATCGTTTCGTAGACGATCATTCATTGATTCCGTTTGTGTGTTTTTCTAATTCGCAGTCGATTCGGTATGCGCCGAAAACGAATACAAATGTCATCGGGGACCTTGCATAGATCAGTCGATGGTGTGCAACATGCAAGTGGATTGCGATTTGACTTGGGACGACGAAGAAAAATGCCGTAAGATTATAAAAAATATTGTTATTGTTATATGTTATTTTCATAACAACTAGGGCACGGGCGTTAAAATTAATCGTGCAGTTAAAAAAAGAAAAACTTCACTTAAACATTAAAAAACTCCATAAAAAAATAACCAAGTTTCGTAATGAATATTATTGTATTTTTATTTTATCAAACAGCATGACTTTGAATAAAATCTCGTATTTGATAATCTTTTCAAAATTATTCCAAATAAAATGATAAAGAAATAAATATATACGTATAAAAATACGTTTTTTTTTTTTTTTTTATTGAAAACAATCTAAACATCTGCATTGGACAAGCCAATTGCTCTCTACATATTCAAATTCAAAGTTTTTTCGACTGAATGTAATATTATGTATGAACGCACTCATTGACATTCACTACCGTGTTGTTGATAATAGTTTTATTAAATTTGTACGTATAGAGTTCTCATACGAGTTAAAAAAGTAAAAGCCGCGCGAACGAAATTCAAAAAGAAAAAAAAAAGTGAAAATTCTTCTTCTTCAGAATATTTCGATAAAATGTCACGTGAAACGACGACGTATTGACGACATAAAATTGTGAATATACCGGTTATTGAAAAACGTCGCACCGACGACAAGAGGTTGTTTTACGATTCGCCGTACTTCCTCGAAACGAATTTATAATCGTTATCCTCTACGTGTTAGCAGTGAATTCGAATAACAAGTCGCGAACGCAAACTCTATACGTCCGAGGCCTATGTTATATTCTGTGTGTTACACGCGGCACGAGCGCGTTGAGTTTCCAACGGTTATGAATTTGCAGCTTTCGAATGTTCGAGGATCGCGTCCAGTTGCCAGTGTCAAGATATCCAAATAAACTGCACCGGCCAAGGTCTCGATCGGTTCCCGTTCGACGTGGAAAAAGAGATCACGTTCTTGTAAGTAATCCGTAAAAACGTGTGGCGGGCATAAAATGTAACGGGACCGGTGGCGTATTTGGGATCTTCTTGCTGGTGTAGAAATAGAGAAGTTCGGAAGATTTTTTTTCATAAACAATTGAACAGTTCGTGCTGGCCGTCGTCGGCCGAAGTATTACGTACAAAGTCTCCCTAAAAGCCATCTCTTTACAACACAAAATATTATACGTCCGACGATCAAAACTAGTTAGTTTTCCGCGAATACTCGCGATATTTTCGTTTTCGAATCTCGTATTACAGTCGGTAACCTGTGACGTACGAGTGATAAGGTATGGTTTTTCGAGCGGAAAAATTCGTTGATTTTTAAATAGAAACAATAGACGTCATCGTACCGTAGGATGTCTGCAGTAGGGTCGTACAACAAACACGTACGACAAATTAATTAAAAACGTCGAACGTAAATTGCGTGAAAAAATAATATTAAAGCGTCTCGTAACGAAAACTTTTAAAATATTAACAAGACACAATTTAATATATAAAAAATCATCGAGTGTTTCTGATGATATCAATATAAATCGTACGGAAAAAAATAGAAATCCACGCCCCGAGTATTATTTTGCACTTCTGGTGCCGGCGAAAACGTTTGTTTATTTATTTAAATTTTAACCTGAAACCCAATTCCCAACCCGACCCGTAAATACGCCACCGAAGGACGGGATGAAAAATAATATTTCCCCTACAGCCATCTCGGCGGCAACAATTTTTCCGGCGACCTCAACGCGAAGACATTCGAACGTTTGGATCGTTTGGTTTATTTGTGAGTAAATGTCATTATCGATCGACTGTAAGCGACACTCACCTCGTTGTTGTTTCCAGAGACTTGGCGAACAACTCGATAAAACACTTGGAGCCGTTCGCGTTCGCCACGCTGTGGCGTCTGAAAACGTTGAATTTGCAAAATAACGAGATCACGATTTTGCGAAACGGTTCGTTCTGGGGACTCGGTCGGCTGACGGGATTGTAAGATTAATTGATATTATTACCGAACATTGTACGGTTGCCCGACGTTGAGTTTTATCAACTTTACTTCCAGAAATAGCTAAAAACTAATATTTGTATATACGTATACCTATATATATATATATATATATATATATATATATAACTCGTTTCACGTAATTATAATAATTACGAAACTTGGAATAAGTTCACGTAAGCCATTCATTATTTGAACTATTTTACACATAACTTTGTGTTTTAACGTAACGTTTTTAATCAACGTTGAAAATGATTAAAAGCAAACAGTCAAAGTTTAGTTGTTAACGAAATAAAACCGTCAAAGTTATTTCCGTCGAATAGTTTTTGCGAAGCTACGAAACCGTCGTACTATGGGACTTTCCTGTCGTCCGCGGTTTGTAAATCACTCGGTAGTATTATACGTACCTATTAAGCAGAGTAAATAATTTATATACTTCTTAACACGCGAACAACTACGGTATTAGCCATTAGATAATCAATTATTACTTCCTCCGACGCCCATTTTATTTTATTTTTTTCAACCGACGTTCTATCCTTTTTAATGATAAGAACGTATTCTTAAGTGAATGTTATGAACTCAATAAAACTTGTTTTCAGGCATTTGCAAGGAAACAACATCGGTAATTTGAAGTCGAACGCTTTTCAGGGTTTGTCTTCTTTGATCACGCTGTAAGTATACACTTGATTGGTAGGTACTGTCGTCATCATAAGCGCGATTCGAGTCGAACCGCTAGATTTTCGGGACCACTGAGAAATTCATTTATTAATATTCTATGGAATCCGTGAATTTTATTTTTTTTTTACCCTTTTAAGCGAAATCTGCGATTACATCTAGGTAATCTTGTACCCGAACAATTATTAAAATTCACATTTTAACATCAATAACTAAAAAACTTAATTAAAATGTAGATTTCAAAAGTGGACGTTTTCCTATTTTAATTTTGAATATTCCTTAATATCATCGTCTTTATCAATGTATTAATTATTTTTTTCAATGTACCCTTTACACGGAAAAAATATCTTTCGCGAGCGGCCAAAATTAAAAATAGCTTTAAACTCGAATCTAGTCAAACGTCTATCAGAGTACCGAATATTGTCGTGGAAAATAAATAAAACCTCGTTTAAAATGTTTTTTTTCTCTCATTCAACTCGGGGAGCTAATATGATAACTGTGAGTTCTGAGCTCCCCTTTTAGTACCCTCCTCTCCCAAATTGCGTCTATGGTCCGTGACGTCGTCCGTTTCGGAATTAATTACATTATTGCTTTGACGCAGTGACCTGAGCAAACAGAACATTTCACACATCGAGTCGGACGCTTTCCTCGGACTGAGATCGTTAAAAAGTTTGTTAGTATTCTCTAAACTTGTTGTTTTAATTCGTCGGGCTCTTCGAGTGACTCGTGTTATTATTTTCAGAGATCTTTCATATAATTCACTTACTCGTATATTGGACGGCACGTTTCGCGGAATGCCTCAAGTGGTATTTCTGTGAGTTAATTTTTTTTTTTTGAATTCATATTTTCATTAGGAAATTTGATTTAGTAGACCTGTAATTTCTTCTTCTTCTTTTTTTTTACAGAAACGTTAAGAATAATCAGTTACGAGTTATCGATCAGAATGTTTTTTTCACTATGCCGTTACTGGAAACACTGTAAGTATGAAAAAAATTAATTAGTGCCGCATTATTTTCGCGCTCACTTATCTAACTTATAATCGACTTATATAATTTTAATGTAATAATATTATTCGCATTTTTATCGTGACAAAGATAAAACACTATTATCATTACAATAAATATTATTATCTAACGGTACGAATTACAACAAATTTATTACATTTCTTACGCTATAAACACACATGCAATGAAATCGCCACATGCGCTGCCGAACCAGTGCCGGATCTCGAACACTCCCCGGGCCCCGGTGCAAAACGAAACTAAAAGAGACCGCCTCGATAAAAAAAATCGACAGTATAGTCGCTATAAACCGTCATATTTTCACTCGAATACAAATCGAATTTTATACATTTATAATCATATTTTAATGTGCAATCGATTATTAATTTAATTTTTTAACGGTTGGGAAATTCGAAAAAATTACCATCCCTAAAGTACCGACTAGACACGACTCGCTACCAGAAACCAATACCGGAGTTGAAATCGGACCAATATAATATACATTATTACTCGTTCCACTCGGAATCTAATGGTTTTGTGATCCATTGTGTCGGGGCCCCCCTGCTAGATGTTTGTCGCCGCGAACGTGACGGTCGTTTTTCGGTTTTTAATTTTCCTCTGACGGATCCGTATGCACGCGTGTACAGGTTTACCGACGAGTTTCGCTTCTGCTGCCTGGCTCGGTACGTCAAACAGTGCACGCCGCTGCCGGACGAGTTCAGCTCCTGCGAGGACCTGATGTCCAACATCGTGTTGCGCGTGTGCATTTGGATACTGGCCGTGGTCGCGATCACGGCCAACCTGATGGTGATCGTGTTCCGGGCCAAGTACAAGCACACCAATCAGGTGCACTCGTTCCTGATCGTCAACCTGGCGCTCGGCGACTTCCTGATGGGCTCGTACCTGCTGGTGATCGCCGTGGTCGACTGGTACTACCGCGGCGTGTACTTCATCCACGACTCGGACTGGCGGCAGAGTTCCATGTGCAACGTGGCCGGCTTCATAAGCACGTTTTCCAGCGAGCTGTCCGTGTTCACGTTGACCGGTAAGGTGTGACCGACAAGCGGTCGGTTTCATAGCGACAACGATTAGTAGTAGTCTTAAAAATACCAAATGTGCATACGACGCGCGACGAATTATATAAATAACTCGGTTGTACTATTATACTGGTTGTGAGTCCTTTGTTTAAACAATTTGCTATTTATTTATTGCTAAATAACTTCCCACTCACGGATAAAACCAATACCAATAATAATAATAATAATAATAATGAAAAGAACGAGACACTGGAGTCGGGTGAGATAAAGGAGGGGCTGTTAGGTCAGGTCGAGAAGTTTTAATCACTCTATTAGTGTCTAACAACGGTTAAAATGATATGGCTTTATTAATTCATAAAAAAAAATTAAAAACTTTACCGACATGTATTGTTATTTACATATTTTTGTGCTTGACTAAATATGTTAAACATATTATGTTTAATTATTAAACTTTACGTATGCACGAGATGTTGAAATATATTATGAGAGTATTTGAATCTAAACGTGTTAGCGAATATTATATGGTTGAAATCAACGAAAATTGTTTCAATATTAAAACTACCGTAAATCTACATGTTTTTCGAACTGATCAAAATTATTCAAACTTCGTCCTTTTGAAACTCGATTACAACCGTCGCCGAGACGGGTATCGGTAGAGACTTTGGGAATCGACACTCGATCGATTCGCAAAACGTTTACACTCGTGAGAATTCGTTTCTATCGGTGTTTAATACAAAACGTACGGTTTTTTTCAACGATTGCGACGGTCGTGACTTTGACAGGCTAACATTACTTTTGAAAACGCGTTTAAAATCTCGTCTCAAAAAAAACAAAACAAATCTCCGTGTGAAACTCGAAAAATGCGCCGATAGTCGGAATCCTAAAATGCCAAACACGCGGTTTATCGATTTCCGCCGCGCACGTCTTGTCGGATCGTGGCGAATTTCACTCGGGTAACTGACTGTACGCGGTCGTTAGAGGCGCGCGAGTACCGCCGGCCGAGAACCGTAGTTGACCCAAGGATAATATTATTACGGAGATATGACGCGCGCGCGTGTAACTTGTCCGTATGATTTACGCGGTCGTGGGTAGTGCGATATTATACAGCGCACACACCTGCAGGACTCGGCGACGTGCGAGCATCGGGACGGGGGTTCGGCTAGTAGTGGCGGCGGCGGCCCCGTTATTCACCTCTCCCCGGACGTTGAAAATTGCAGATGCGTCCCGCGCAGATTATTTGACTTGTGACATTAAATATAAATCATAATAGCGTGAACGCCGCCGCCGCCGCCGCCGCCGTCTAGTGCGAGTATAATAACAACGCGTACCTAGTAGACCGTCGGAGGCGGATTTATAATTCTCGAAAAATAAAAATAAGCCGTACCCAAAGTGGTTTTGGGATTTATCTACGAGCGCGGCGGTTATTTTTTTGTCACGCGACGAATCGACGAATGGGTTTCGCACGTCCTTGATCCTTAAAGTGCGCCGTGTTGAAATAACAATGATTTATTTGAATCCGGCGAACGCTACAGTCGTCGTCGCCGCCGCGAATATGGGTTCTCCGAGGCTTTACGCCTGACCTAAACACACATCGTCTTGACGCGATCGGCCGTCACGAGCGTACGGAATTGAAACGTGAAAATTATTGTGCCGAATAAAAACGCGTCTACGAAATCGTTCGTTCACCGTCCGCACGATCGCCCTCGTGTGGGCGCAGGCGATTGCCTTATCCCTCCCGCGCGCGAACTCTCATATAGTAAAAGTACCGTTAAATACTGCCTTTTTCATTTCTTTTACACAACTAATAACACTCGTAATAATAATTCAAATCGATGTGGTCCGCGCAGTGGTTAAAGTGGGAAAAATGTTAGATAAATGTAAAATGATAAATAAAATTATAGACTATATTCATTAAAAATTAAGTACCGTTCCTATACCGAAGCTTAAAAGTAACCAAACTTGTACAGGAAGCCCGACGCTTCCTGCAAACTCTGAACCTCATTTTTATGTTTTCATTTACACACATTTTGTTCATATAGAAAGTTTATGTTTGTTGGGTGTGAAAAAAAAAGTGCTCCCGAGAAAATCAATCTTATACACATTAATGCATGGTCAGTAAAAATAATTCGTCTGTATAACGTTAAAAAAAAAATTATTTTAATTTTAAAAGGTTTTTTTTTAGTTTTAATTAGTTCACCAACACGACAACAAACTCGTAGGCGCCGACAGGGGGCTTACCTTTTTTTCACGAGGTAGAAAAATCATATTTTTGCTACACTATAAAACACGTGATTTTTGCACCAGAAACGCATAACAATCGAACACGTCAGTCGTTAGTAGTTACCTGATTATAAAACGATGTAAGATAGTTTTGATTACGTAATTATGTAACAATAGTAATCGTAATAATAACAATAATAACTGTTGTACATGTGTGTTTACGTGAAATCGGAATAAGCGGAAAGTTCGCGTAGGTTCGATACTACGTGGGCGACACGGCCAACGAAAGCTCGCTACGCCCCGGACCAATGACGGCCGGGCTGCGCGCGCTATCCAACCGATACCGATCGAGTGACTCACCGGAGTGCATCAGCTGACTGAATGCACAGCGTGCGGACGATCAGTATAGTGTC
Organism: Drepanosiphum platanoidis; assembly: GCA_948098885.1. Classification (NCBI taxonomy): domain Eukaryota; kingdom Metazoa; phylum Arthropoda; class Insecta; order Hemiptera; family Aphididae; genus Drepanosiphum; species Drepanosiphum platanoidis. Next base: position 15,912,890 of record OX402531.1, read on the forward strand.
GGCAGCGGTTCAGAAAGTTTCTCTCGGTTTTGACGCTGCAGGTTTTTAATTTTTTCCGTCGATAATGCCGTCGTTTTTTATTATTTATCTCGTCGACGACTAATAATTATTATTAAACTTTAAAATCGTGACTTTTGATTGTTTCGATCGTTTTTATCGAGTGAACCATGTTACTTAATTTCACAAGCCAATACGAACACCGAAACTCAACGGCAACCCACCGACCGTGGTAGTAAGTAGTACCGATTATATTTATTTACAGTCTTCGGATAGGTCAGGGGTTCATAGGCGCCGAAAAGGGGTAGCGAGGGGTAGCTTTTTCACGAGGTTGTAAAATTGGATAGGACACGGTTCCGTACGTTCATTGTTTGTGACGACCATTTTTTTCCACCCTGGTTTACGACACGATTCCGTATAGGTGTTTTAAATGCAACGTTGCCGCGGTAAAAATACGATTTCGTAAATTTTTTTTATTTGGAAACAAGATTCGGTTTTTTATGATTGAAACTAAATAATTATGATAGAACTAACACAATAATTATAAATCATTTCATTGTAAGGTGATTTAAAATTTTAACTCGAATAACAAATGATATTTTATTTATTTTTGTTGTTTCACAACTGAAACTAAATAAACGAAACCGCCGTTTCATTATCGACTTGTTTTATTACAGTCGCCGGAGTGCGATATATCGGATAATGGGAAACTATGTCAGTATAATAGGATTTTTTGAGCGTCTAATTGTTTATTTCAACTGGCAATTTCATAGTGCTCATCCGTTAGCAAGTGTAGTCATTTCATTTTTAGGTCATTAATTTTACTTTATTCTAACTATTTATTTTAATATTATTATACTGTGCTTAAAAAGCGCACTTAAAAAGTTGACACCGTTGCACTCAATTTCATACGGAATCGTGTTGTATTTCAATGAACAATAGGCCCCATACGGAATCGTGTTCCAAAAAAAAAAAACGTACGGTATTGTACTCCTCCCGTAAAAATATGATTTTGCTACCCTATGAAAAAAAAAAATCGTGATTTTTACAAACTTATAACAATCGAACAGATCAGTTATTAGTATAGGTACCTAATTATAATGATATAAGATATAACCTTTGTTTTTTTTTTACTGCCGTCGTAATAATTCGTAAACATCAAAACTCATTATTATTTTAAAAAAATATCTGTTTATCAATCAAATTAAATCCAAAAATACTTATTCATTATTTATCCGTAACTAGTATCACCTAATTACCAGTTGAAATAAATTATACGAGTTATTTTACAGTTAAAAAATACCTCGGAAAACTAATTCCCCCCCGAGCACGCCACCCAAAAGTAATACCAAATAATAGGTTAAATTATGATCGAATGATTTCTGTACTTTTTTCATAGGTTAGAGTTGGAATAATTTATTACGAGAGCTGATATTATTTAGATTCGAGACTTTTATTAAATTATATTTTATGAGTTTATTATTATTATTTTAGCCTTAAGGACGCATATATACCAGTGCGCAGTGCACAAAGTGCGTATTCTTTTTTTTTCGTTTTGTTTCGTCGGAATTGTGACGAGTCTGAAATTCTGACGCATCAATAACTCCGCCGAGAGAACCGTTGCTCCGTAAAACCGACCTGTAAGCCTTACCCGCGACTGACGCGCCGGATAATTGACACGTGAACGATCAATAAACCGTGGGCGCTATACCGAAAACGGGACGAAAATCGAACCGATCCTATTGTCGTGGAAAATTCAGACTGCAGAGACGCGGTAGGAGACGGAACGGTCGGGTGAGGGGGATTTTTTTTTTCGAAGGGAAATTAGCGATTCTCGTGGTCGACTCTCCTCCTGTCGCGCGAGCCGAAAGGGCGAGGAGACGGCGACCCTGTAGAGATCGCGTTTCGCGTAAAGACGAATGGCGCGCGCGCGCGTGCGATGATTGATTACTCCTATACGTTTCGCTCGCGTACTATTGTGCTAATATTACATTATTATTATTATAGGCTGTCGGGAAAGGACAGGTCGACGATAATTTTTTAACTCGCGCGTTTTTGTTTTTTTTTTTTTTCATTTCGCACACGCACGCCGACGATGCAACAACGACGACGACGACCGTTAGTCATCACGCTGGAACGGTTATTGGTAATCATATTCCCGTTCAAAGTCCGACGCTTGCAAATGGATTTCACGCGCATACTGATGGCCGTTTGCTGGTTACTGGCGATCGTTATATCGGCCATCCCTCTGTTCAACATTCATTATTTCAGGTAGGTAAATAATCACACTTCCGACCGGGGTCGAAAATCGGCGTCCGGTTTTTTTTTTTTTATTCTTTCGGGACCACTGGCGAGAGAGAGCCGCTCGGCGGCGAAACCGCTGGTACATCATTATGTAATTATTATCATCGTTACGATTTATTCGTTTTACAGGAACTTTTACGGGCGGTCCGGCGTGTGCTTGGCGTTGCACATCACTCCGGACAAACCGAACGGCTGGGAGTATTCCGTCTTCATATTCCTGTGTACGTATTGCTATTTGTAGACTTTTTCGTAAAAGCGCGCCGCGGGTCGTATAGCGGATTGGATCCATAACGTGGCCGATCACGATCAGTGGAAGTACACGGACATATTCTGTGAAAGCGAGAGGGATGGTTTAAATTATATATAATATATTCACACGCGTGTGTACGGTACCGGCGAAACCGCGCATTTCACATAACGAGCAAATCATTTGCACAAATCACAAATAAATACGTACCGTGAATATCTAAAATAAAATATAATTTAAATTTCAAACATTCAATAAGTAACTAAAACGTAATTGGATCGTTGAAGAACAATAAACATGTCGTACATGTTTTGATTTATTTACAGTTGGGGCGCGCATGTTCGTCCGGCACGGCATGCAGAATTGCGCGATAGTCAATTTTACGAGTTGATTTTACCTATTAATTGTTTTACATTTTTAAAATTTTATTCAATTATTCTGAAATTTAAATGCTTAAACAATCGTCACGAAAGTATTATTAGTATATTCTATGTATACGAGTATATACTATCATATTATTTACAAATCAGAATATACCTTATTTTGATCGTTATATTCTATACTTTCTATAACCGATAAATTTTGGTATTACGCGTACAACTGAAAATAATTAATAATAATCATTTTTATGACACGCTTTATAGATAGAACTCGTTTAAATACTTTCGACCTAATTAATGAAGACTCGTTTTTGAACTGTTATTGTATATTTATTATTTTTTTCACAGTGCATCTCATACACATAATATCATATACGTTGTGATCGTGATTTCAGGCAACACTAAATATTTCAGTCGGTCGACCTATTGGAATGAACTTTTCGGGAGACACTCTGGGGACACTAAAATACACGTTTCGTGAATTGTTTATATTGTTTACACTTATCGGCGTGCGCATTTACTGGCAATACGACTAGTATTTTTTTCTCTTTAACGGCAACACCTATGCCACGAATTGGCCTGGGTTTCAAAACAATTTACGAAATGAGTAATTCAGTATCCTCTACTCCCTAGATTCGCAGGAAAGTTCATTTCGATAGAAAATCGTCTGACCCAAGTTTTTATAACGTAATGTTGACTGAAATGGCGAACACAACTTTTCCGACCACTCGCGTTTGACTCTTTAATCTCTGTCGTCGATTTCAACAAATATATTATAGAGACGAGTTTTTATTAATCATTTTAAATTTTTTATCGTTTTCCCGATTCTTTTCCACCCTGTTTTCTATAGAGTGAAAAAAGGATCGCCTTCCCCTCGCCGTATGTGTACGCGCCACTGGTTACTGCTATGCGTTGTATGCGTTCTACCGCGGCGATGCAGACGATATTGTTGTAATTTATTGAATTCACATCGACCCCGTGACCTGCACATCGTACTTGCCCACGCAGCTAGAAACTTGACGGTTTTCACGCACGTCCGGCGTGTGCCATTGTCACAGTAATACAATAGCAGGAGGAATGCATTTCGCTGTCTGACGAGACAACGCCTTACGGAATTTCACGACGATACGAGTCGAGTATAGTTGAGCCTACGACACGTTCGGACGGGTTACGCATGTCACTTTCGTAATACGAATACGTTCGCGAAAGTTCCCGGCGTTGTAAACCAGAGGTTTTCAAATCCTGTGCGTATAATATATAATGAAATTCGATAAAAACGCCTCTAGGCGAATGGTAGATTTAATGCGATTTTTCTATTCACGTAGGTATTTGTTTTTGGCAGATATAACGAAAAAACCACGAAATGGAAAATACGCCATTCGTTTTTCCGACCAAACTTTATGTCACGCCACTTAGCTAGACAAATTTTAAACGAAGATAAATTATTGATGGTTGAGTTAAATTTCTCAACCGATGAAAAACTAATCTGTCCAAGCAAAAAATTTACATTTTCGTTCTTTTTATCTTGGAACATATAACCGAACACATAAAGGTATATTAATTCAACCAACGCTTTAATCGTAATCATTTCCAATGTATTATATTCGTTTCGAGTCGCGTGGGTACCGCTGGAATCGATACAGTCTGTAGTCGCGGGTAGAACGCACGCGACCCAGACGGCCGTTTTTCGTAGATTTCCTCGTGGAAATCAATAACGTGTGCGCGTCGTTCTCGCGGACGATTTCCTCGCGTTTCAGTCGTCAATTTGGGTTCGCTGCTGTTGATTTCCGGCAGCTACCTGTGGATGTTTTTCGTCGCCAAGACCACGCACCGCGCCACGGAGAACCTGATCCGACACCGGTCTCTCAGCGAGTCCGCGATGGCCTGGCGGATGAGTCTCTTGGTCGCCACGGACGCCGCGTGCTGGGTGCCCATAATCGGACTGGGCCTGTGGTCTTTGGCCGGATTCACCGTGCACCCACAAGTAAGTCGCGGCGACCGGCCGGCCGGAAAAAACATATTTTCTCCCTCGGGCTCGGCAGCGATGAATCCGACATTTTCGGGAAATCACTTCGTTATAAATTCTGCCGACAGTTGTGCTGAACAGATAAATCAGACTATTGTTTTATTCGGCCATCACGGGAACGGCGCGGATTCGTCTTTTCTTTTTGTCCCGTGCAAAACCCAAATCTATCCAATTATCGTCCGGATATTCGGCTCGCGGTTTTCACATCACGTAATATTCTCGTTGAATAAATTATTATCAATCCCGATATTATTTCAAAATAAAAAACAGGAAAAGGAACCTCGGTATATAATATTTAAATTTACAAGTATGAGATTTTTTTTTATTTTATAGCGACAATGCGAAGCAACAAAGTCGGTGTTGGTTGTTTTTTCAATAACGTCTCTCATAATCCCTCAATATTCGAAACTCGAGATAGAAATCGTCTCCTCGCCGACTCACAAGTGACGGAATTATAATAATTATTTAGGTTGTAGATATTTAAGTTAATTTTCGCTAAAACCTCGAACAACGCGGTATTTTTCGTCTGATAATAAAATGCGTAAACAAGTCATCCGAGTCGTCGCTCCGAGCCCCGCCCCCCCCCCCCCTCCTCCCTCAATAACGCGAATTTTTCAATCGCGCGATGTCAAAACAATTATTATTAACCTGTCCGCGCCATTCTTGTTCGTCTCGTCGCGTGCCGTTTCAGGTGTTCGCCTGGGTGGCCGTGTTCGTGTTGCCCCTGAACGCCGCGGTGAACCCGGTGCTCTACACGCTGTCGGCGGTGCCGATGGTGCGACGCAGAGTGATGGTGACCAACCGGACGGTGTCGTTCAGACGGTCCGTGACCAACGACGCGAAACGCACCATGTCCACGACGATGCTGCCGTCGTCCGTGCAATGTACGTGTTTATCGGCGGTTTCCTCCGCCCACGGGGGCGACGGGTCGGCGGGATTCAATAGTTTTTGCTGCGTAGGGATCCGAAAAGTAATCCGAGAAAACCAAAAAAAAAAAACATCTCGTGGGCGCGTCCGTATGCCAACCTAAACCGAGTGTTTGCGAAAATATTCTCAGAAATCGAAGATATTCGGTAATTTTCAATTTCTTTTTTTTCACCGTAAGAGGCTCAAAAGGGTAAGCGCTCGCGTACTACTACCGTTAAAATTGTGTCGTTGTTTTTGAATGTATCGAGTCGTAAACTAATCATTCGTAGTCATATAATTCATCGAGTTCTAAATAACCTAGATAAATAATTCATATTTTTCGACCAAAAATTGTAATACTAATTAATAATATACCAACAAGTCACAACTCGTATAGTATCACGCGTTCGCATTCAAACGTAAACAACATAACTTGTGAAAAGTATAATATAGTTGTTTGAACTAAAATTTCCGTTGACAATTAATTATAGACAGAAAAACAAAAAAATCGTGAGCATATTCCCCGGAATGTTCTTTTCTCAATTCTCTACATATACTTGACCGAACCTAATCTGACCTTTTTTTAGGCGAGGAGTAACTACTTAGGCAGTTAGATTTCGCGCGTTAATTTTACACGTTTTTGATTAGTTAATACATTTATAGATGGCCCCCATACACGTCACGTTATAATAAATTATAATGAGTCGAAGTATTTTAAATTCCGAGCGAAGCGAAGTTTCGCATAAATATTATAGTTTCGCCGTGTTTCTATCGCACCCGAGTGAATTGGCGAACGCTAAATAACAACGTTACCCACTAATAATAACGACACTTCGGAGCCCGAACGGTACGCCGTTTGTCGGAGACGATTTTCGTTGATAATTATCACGCCGCCGCGCCGCCGAGCACGTCGCGTTCCTTTTTTCTGCTTAATGACGAGCGATGATGAACGATGGCGCGCGGCATTAAACCGAAGAAATACTCGTCAATATCATTCCATTTAGGGCGTGATAAATAAATAATTATTCACATCAATTTTAATACGGGTGCCGAACACTAAATTATAAACGACAGTAGGTACTCGCAATTTACGAACTACATAATATAACGACGCTCCGCGTCCACGCGATTTCGGTGCAATTAGATGTGATTGTTATTATTTATTCATTTCCCCTCGCAAAAACTGTCATAATAATTTATTAGTAAAATCATTCAAATACTAGAAAAAAATAAAATAAAAAAATTCAAAATCGATCCGCGACTTGAGCAAATCGAAAATCCAGCACTTGGATATTATTATTCGTTCGATAATGTTTACTCGTATTGTTTTCGATTAATCGTTATCTCGTGATATCTTTTACTCTAAAACTATACGATAGACAATTTGCATCGGGTACTGCTCGATTTTTTTCCATCGATAAATAAACTCGTATTATATTGAATAAATATCAATAACAAGAAAAACAAAAGTACCTATTTAAAAATTGTTTTATTTCTATATCAATAACCTATCAGATTTACATGTTCAAAAACAATCTCTTATTGTATTGGCGAGAATTAAAAATGTAAAATAAAAATCCCTCCGATGTCACGACATCGATAACATTGATAAATCGAACTTCGACTCATGACGACTGTCACGTTATAATCAAAAATAATAATAATAATAATAATAATGCACCGTTAAATTATACTGCTAAGTTAAGCCCGTGCGAGAGGCGGTCCTGAAGCCGGTATAAGAATATCCTGACGCTGTCAACTTTTCGCATTTATCAATCTAAAACTCATATTTGCCGCCGGGGCCTCCTCGTCGGATCTTCCGTCATAAAAAAATAAAAAGATGCAAATGCGTTTACAATAGTTATTATTTAGTACGCGTTACTGACGTAACGTTTTTTAAAAACAATTTCACTGTTTTTTTTTTTCTTGTTACACAGAGAAGGGAATTAAAAGAAAAACATTAATTTCGGTGGAATGTGGATTGTGTTGCGTAAAATTTGGTAAAAACGATAAATGTCTGAATACGTTTTAAATGTTTGAATTTTATGTAGCTTTGGTACCTGTTTAATTTATCTACCTAGTAAAAAAAAAATCATCTTCCCCACGATTTCATTTTTTTTTTTTGTTTCTTTAGTTTTCGTCCATCCACGAAACGTAATAAGTCAACAAAATTAGATACAAACCAGAAGATAATCTAATATTTGACAAAAATGTAACGAATTTTATTTAATATGATTACAAATTGAAAAGATGTTATGTCTCTTATTTTATAATTTATTTTTCTTTTCGTATTACAGGTGATTAGAGAACAATAAAGAAAAAGAAATACGTTGACGTATTGTAAATTGTATCGAGAATGAGAGAGAGAGAGGTAGAGAGATAAAATCACTTTTCATTCTTACTTTTCTCGTTGATTCAATTTTCTCAAAAGTATTTTTCTTAAAGACTACGACGGTTGTTGTTTTTTTCTCTCGTAGAAACAATAATCTTGAATTTTTCAAAATCGCTGTTAATACATTTATTTTATCTAGCTTGGAAAACCTTGTAAATGACGAACCATTTTTTGTTTACTCGTAAATCAACTACGCAATAATTACCTCGTGCGACCGCTGTCGTAAAAGAGGATGTTTTTATTCATTACTGCGGTGTGGAATTCAAAAGAACTTTGAAGTATCATAATAATTATATGCCTCAAAGCGTAATATTCTCGTGGTTTTCTTTACGTTAAAATCGACACTCGTCGAAGCACGTTGAAATTTAATTTTTACTTTCATTGCGTTTCCGAATCGTTTCCATTTCTACGCGATTACTCCGAAGTGTTGCCCCCTGTTTGTTTATTTGTTTAATACGTACAATGTACGTCGTACATGTAATGCGTGTAATAATAATAATAATATGTTCTTAAATTATGCACGCGTTACGTGTTATACCCGAACTTTGGTTAATGTTAACATTAGCCGGGTAAAACTAATATTAGCTGCTGCGCGCCCTGGGTAATGACTAATATTAATAAATACGCTACCCCTGTTTCGGGGTGTTGGAACTTTCGTCCGCCGCCGTTATAATTGAGATTAACCCTGCGCGCGGCTACATTATCGTGGTTATTTATTAATAAACACGTGGCTCGAGTTTTAAGTTTTCGGGTAAAAAATCGCAAAACTTTGTCGGTTTCGTTTTTTTCCTCCCACCCCGCGAGCGAATAAATTGGGTCTGAATACGTTTTAAAGGTTTGACTTTGGGATACCGAGAATACATTTAACTATAAAGTGGAGTGTCGAGTGTATATTCTGCTGTGGTGCGCGTCCATAACAAGTTTACACTGCAATGATGTCGTTCAAAGTTCAATCGAACGCGCCTATATATTATAGAACACAATAAACCGGTATAACTTTGTGAATATATTCAAAACAAGATTTGTTATTTGATAAGCAAACAAAGTTCGCGGTGCGATCCGCGTGACATCTCTATCGCGGATGTTTTTATTTTATTTTATTTTTTTTCCATATTCGCGGTGTCGAAAAACGATAGCGGTGGCGCCAAGTTTATTTTCCCGAAATATTTGTGCGAACGACGATGCGAGTTCGTATACCGCTATAGCCCGTCGCGTTGTGATCGGCGAAACCGGTTCGTCGGCGTCCTTCCGGAAAATATTTCACCGCCTTTGAACCGACTTTCCGAACAAACTATCGAATTCTTCCGACAAAACCGGGCTCGAATACCTGCGACTCGAATGTCGCGAATAATCACCGGCCGATTTGATGACGAGGGCGGCTTTTTTTTTTATCGTAGATTTCCGAACGGTTGCACCGCATCGGCCGTAAATATAAAAAGGAGATATTCGTTATTTTTACGGCCAACTATTAAAAATAAATCAAATATAAAAATTACGATTACCCGCAGTTTGACGGCGCGATTAAAACCGTATCCGACAATAATATAGTATTTAACGAGATAAACACATAAAAACAATATAACAAATAGGCGTGCATAATGCACAATATAGAGTATTGTGGAATATTAATTTCATTCGGAGTGTTTGGATAAGAGCTGAGAAACGGAGATTTTACAACGCAAATAAAAGGCGCGTGACTCTATAATATATCCGTTTCGTCTAAACGAGTGGTAGAGAATTTTTTTATCTTTTGTTTTGCATTAATACGTGCCTGTTAAGAAAACGATTAAAATTTATAGTTTGCATTGACGACCGTTCGTCAGCGTGATTTTTATTTTCTCAATTTAAAATTTTACTGTCCAACAATACACACGGGCAACGTGTTAAAATCATAACTTTATATCGTAGATACAATGTAATTATTATTTATCGATTTCAGACCGTGTGTTTTCGAGTATTCGAGTAAAAGTATTGAAATAGTTTTCTCGGTGTTCAATTATTTGTTTTAAATTTTTTTGTTTTTAAGCTTTGAGTAAGAGCATCAAATACTTTTCCAAGTATTTCTGTCTTGGAGAAGTATTCAAAATATTTTATTTATTTTCTTGACCAACGTAAATGTTTTAAATTATAAAACTCTTGTACAGTATTCGCCATAGGTTTTTATCGTAGTTTTAAAATACTTGCATATTTCTTAGAAAAAAAAAAAAAAAAAACAGAAAAAAAGTCTTATATTAAGTATTATAATTTAAAAACGTTTCAAATATTTTTCAAAAGTAATCGAGCAGTATTGACTTTTAAAATCAATAAATTCCACAAGTAATTTGAAATAATATTGAATTATTAAAAGTATCTTTACGCAGCACTGCCCTATATTGCGTAAACTGTGCAAACGTACTCCTTTTTTTTTACATCGGTTGTTGTAAAAAACCTAACGCTATTCTATTTTTGCTTTCAGACAACTGCGACACGGTGACTTGTTCGTTATTCACGAAAATTCCATCCAGGTGAGAAATACGTCGTTTTCTATTACTATAACAATCGTTTAGACACGTATACCTACTAATTCTAAACTGTTTTTTTTTTTATTTTTCCGCAGAAGTCCTGAGATCATCGAGACTGAAATGACCGAAAACGGCCGGACGGTGACTTTTGGAAAAATGATATGAATAGATATAATTCGCGTCGTATCGCAAAATTAACCGTAGGGCAAACCAATGCATAAAAGTGTTCGCGCACATTGAATATCCGTGTAGTATATGTCTCGCGCTATATGTATTGGGTATGTGAAAATAATATGCGACTATTATTTGCCCCTTTGCTCAAAAATCACTTACATCGAGAACTGTATAGAGATAATAATGTAGGTGATGAATTTATCGCGTCAAGCTTCGGCGGTGGTTAGTTCGGCACGTAATTTGTACTCGTTGTTGTTCGTTGAAAGTTTTAGAAATCGTATATTTTAAATAATTTCTCCTGATCTTCCGACGGTTTGAAAATCGTTTTATAAACTATTTTTGAAATCACGTCATGTCAGACACTTTAATATAGTTTTTTATGGAATCGTAAGTGTTTTTTTCCCCATATTTTTTAAAATAAGTCGTCTAATTTCAAATAAAATTGTTTGTTTGATTAAAAAAAAAAAAAAAAAAAAAATGTAAAATAAACAATTATTATACTTTTATATAGACGTTCGACGTATAATACACCTCTCTATTATGACAAAACAATCGAAGCCGAAGATAATTTTTCGATCGCTTCGTTCCTCCTTTTGACGATGACTTTGTAGAATATATTACTATAGCTAATCGAGCAGCCATTAGCTTAAAGTCGGACGCGTGGATACGATTTTACTGTCGTATTTATTTATCAGCGTTTTCTGCAGAAAAAAATGTCCCGTATTTGAGTTTGAAAACAAAAAACAGGGTATCATTAAAAAAAAGTCGGTTTACGTTAACGTTAATCTTATGTTATGTATAATACAGCAGTGTTGTGTGTGTGTGTGAGTGTTTTAGAGAGCGACGACTAATTTAGAAACATCTTTGAAAACGTAGAGTTTAAAGTAGATTAAAGGAGTTCAAATAAATGCAAATTTCAGATAGACGAGTTTTATGCCGGAGAAACATCTTTGTCTGATTTTGATACTTTCGTGGCGTACACTCGAACAGAATGTTCTCCGAGCCCGGCGGTTCGTATTTATAAGTTGATAATATCCACCCGTAAAGAACAATCATGACGCTCGTATATATATTCTATATTATAACAAAATTTATCGTTGACGTTTTTATTATTATTATTATTATACTTTGTTGAATTGTAATAAACTATATGATTGTGTAAAATACTATTTATATGTACAGCACACTTAAATATAAATATTTACATCGTAATAATAACGCTGTACGACGTCGTGTGTAGTTCTGTTGATTTATGATTGTTTTACAGTAGGTATTTTTTTTTATTTATTTTTTTTTAATATCTACATGCAACACGTGAAACCTATTGGTAGTAAATTCAATTATCTGAGAAGCTCATATTCAACATGACGTACCAGTCATAACATCGTGTAAGTCGATATGTGTACAACGACCCTAAGTGGTAGGATAAATTATTGAATTTATGAAATGTAAAATGCGGAGAGATTATAACCGACGGAACGGATGTTTCACCTAAAGACACTCTGTACTTATATATATATATATGATAAATGTAAGTATATCGTTGTAATAAATTTTAACGAGCATCGGTGAGTTATGACATTTGAAAACGATTCCGAGAGAAGCTCGGTTCACGCATCCACGTGGTTGTTTGAAGTTTGTATAATAACTATATGCGCGTGCGTTTTTGCTGCCTTTAAATTCATCGACCCGTGATGCTTACAAATTAATAACAATAATACCGTTGTGAAACGCAAATGTGTTTTATTTAGGTAAAAACAATAATAATTATTGTAAACGAAAATTCGATGGTTTTCTTATTTGAATAAAAAAAAAAAAAAACAAATTAAGAATTGTACATTTTGACCATTCGTAACGACAAACTACTAAAATTATTTATATTAATATTTCCCACAGCACGAACAGTTCTTCAACAATAACATCTTAAAATAATATATTTATATTAGGACGAGGAAGAGAACATGTCGTCAATTTTCCTAAAAAGTTTGGGCGGTTTAAGTCAAAAATAACGAGACAGGTTAGTTGTTTTCGTGTTTTTAAACATTGTTTTTAGATACGTCGGCGTATATAAAATATCGACCGAGAGTTGTCAAGAATACCGGCGAGCGTCTAATTTTCCATCGGCTGTTATTGTCGTCACTAACACAATGATAAATTACACCGGCGCTATATGGATAAGAGAAAGACAGTTATTAACAAACCGTAATAGATATTTATTTTTTTGATTTTTAATTTTTTCCATAGACGAAAAACTTTACAACCTTTTTGTACGAAATCTGACGCGCAAAAGAACATGATAAAATCAAAAAAAAATGCACGACCCATTTCATACGAGCTACCCAATAAACAACAAACCATTAATCTGTTTTTTAATAATAATCGATAAAAATAACTATAGTTGCCGTGCGATATATTACTATGAAAAGAACACGTTGTATGCAAATGATAAAAACGGGCGTTTTCACGAAAAAAATGTTCCCTTAATTACGAATACGTTTGGTTTAACAATTGCGCAGGTTTATTATTTTTTTTCACTCGTTTCAGAATAATATAACCGTTCCCGTTCAAAACTCTCGAGACGTTTTATCTCGCTTGACGTTTATTAACACTGACAATAAAATATGAGGAATACATTTTTAATTCGGTTATTCTAGCCACATCGATCCTTTCCGTGGATATAATAATATTATTACCTAAGATTTACGAGCAAACTAATTCCAATATAAAATATATCCTTCTGGCTACTCACGAGAGTGTATTGTTTTCATTTTTTTTTTTTTTATTATTTATCGACTTTCAAAATTATTTATTTATTTATCTCGAACAATATTACACACATGCCCCCGTGGTGTTTCATTTCTACCGTATTTTCAAAACTATTATATTTTCAGCTACAGAAAATGTTATTGCGTACAATATATTCAAATTGAAACCATAAAATATAAACTCATTTGTTTTATGCTAATGTACACCACCTACTTACTTATAAAATATCTACTAAAAACATTGCGATTAAGTAATTCATTTATTCGAGGCGAAGGCGTAGACAGGATTTTTGAACGCGAAGAAGGGCTTGAACGTAAATATTATGTACAAAGTACTCGGCAGACATAATATTGGGTTTGAAAGAATTAAGACGTAACTGCTGCTCTGGTATACAATAGTATTCTGTTTTAAAAATATTCACGCGACATATTTATACAGAAAATAAATAAATAAATCACATTTAACCGCATGAAAAAATGAACATTAAAATACTAATTGTTTATTTTGTACAGTTTATCAATATCATTTTCGTTTTGGTGAGTTATGTAGCAAATTATTGTTTTCGTGTGACTTAGACTTTAGTGAATTCTTCGTTTAGATTTAATATGTTGACAAGCTAATCCGTTAAGAAGTCCTTTGTCACTGTTGACCTTAAGTATGATTTTAAAACTTTCAATGTTGAGAACGTTTTCTCAGGTGTAGCTGAAGTAATTGTAACTAACGAGTGATAACTGTAGAACTGTTTACTCACGAACATGTTGTATTTACATGTCTAGGTACCTACACGGCAAATAGAAAGCTTGCTTACGAATTACGATCGCTATTACAATAGTCTACGAAATATAAAATCATTGATGATTTTGTGATGATACCAAACGTCATGAACTGAAGAAGTAACACGAACAGTGCAGCGGCGCCGAATACTTATTTTTCTTATTTTAGAACGGTGTGGTGAGTAGGTGAATAAATATACATTGTACGGGTCGAATTTACTATATCATCGTGTGGTAGGTCAATTTTTTGCCCACATTTAAATCGTTAACATTTTAATAATGGCACTGACTCGGCGAGTCAGTTGTGGCAATTAATTTTTATATTTTGCCCCTTAGCACTCCCTGGGTACGTTACAAATTCGAATCCCAATTAAAACTCGTATAATATCGACAGTGATTACAGAACCATATTAATGAAAACTAAGGGATCGATCCGTTCATGCGGGCTCTAATTTTACAAAAAAAATAATAAAATTGTTCTTTCACGTATAATATTATATACATCGTATGCGAGTAATTTATGTCTATATTTAGTATTTAAACGAGGAAACGTTTTCACGACAGAGAATAAACGTTACATAACTTATTCATCGACTAATATAAAGTGTTAAAAATATTAAGTATGAAAGTGTTAAAGTATTTACTGCAGTAAAATAGAAAACGAAAAAGATAACAAACACTATCGCGGCCATAACAAGTGGTCAAGTGGATAATAAACTAGGTAATAAAATATCAGTAAAATTTTCATAATTTTGAAGCTAATTCCTTCTTTTTTTTTTCAGTTAAAATCTTCTATTTGAAATTTGTGTAAAGTATGAAAACAAAAAGTAAATAAGTAAACATAATATAATAATTGTGTGTGTTATGTATAACATATTAACATATCACATTCGATTGATGATTATTTTATCGTATGAATGTATCATTAATGAAAACATATTATATCGTTAAAGTAACTTTTATTTAAGTATTTTAAGTACCTATTTAATCGGTTTTTTTTTCAAATCGTGCTACCAACATTAAAAATAAATAATCCCGAAATTTTCCCGAGTGCCACTTTTCAGAAGAGTCATCGGGAAGTAAGTAACCCTCTTTTAATCCCAGTGACTATGTTATTATTTCGACGAGATTGTATATTTCCAGGGGTAAAGAATTGACTCGGCGTCGCCGGACAGGACTTCGACAATATGACGATTCCTAGTAAAAACGTCGTCTCGTCGTTGCGCACGACGCTTGTACCAGAACAAAATATCATCATCGTCGTTGTATGCCGTGGTCATTTTAATTATTAGTATTCGCATACGTCGTAAAATGGACAAAACTCGGTTATAATATTTTCTCGTCGATAGCGACGTCCTCGTACGTCGCGGCCTTAAATGCGTCCCCGTCGTTATTGTTCAACGAAGCGATAATGGTAATAAATGTACGGTAATATTTTTATCGCGGGCCGACGACGACGGTGTAATAAAAAAAATGCGCGTAAAATTCTGTTGTATTTATATATTATGTGTGTATGTGTGTGTATACTATAAGTAACAACATGAAGAGTACAAGAGAATACTTAATAAAAAATAAATAAATAGCTAGTCATCGAACATATTCGACGTAACAGATAATAGAAATAACGTCGACAAAAAAAAAAAGAAAAAAAAGAACAATTAAAAAAGGAACATAATCCTAATAATTAATAAATAATAATAAACGAGCGTGATGATGATACGCGCAGAAGTTTTTTTTCTTTCACTAACGCGTTTCACTCTATGTTAATGTTTAAATACAAATTAAATAATGTATATATAAATATATAATTTATTTAATATATATATATCATATTAAAATATAATAAAATATTTCGTATATAATTTATAGATTTCCGAACAAATGATTATTATCTCGTAATTCGGTTCGCGAACTCGACGATGGGTCGACAAAAAAAAAAAAAATATTATAGTAACATACAAACAATATAACGTAATAATAGTGATAATAATAATAATAATGTATAGATACAATGATAAAATAATATAGTGTTATTCGATAACAGTTTTTAATATTGCTTAAGTTAAAAAAACAAAAAAAAATTCGTCATATTATGATAAACTGGTAACGACTGTGTCAGTTTCTAATTGTATTTTTGGTAATAATAATAATAATATCATGTTGCCCCCATCGTCAGGTCTCCGAACGCGGTCAGTGCGACGGTCGCGTGAGAATGAGAGAGGGTGACTATGTACAGTTTCTGTTGATCATGATGTTGGCCAGCGCGTTTCTTCTTTTCCTCCAGCATCCCAACGTCTGGCAATGATATTGCAACTGACGGTACCACATTTTCGTCTGTTCGCCGTCCTGGCCCTGAAGAAAACATAAAAACAACTAGATTCAGCACGAGTTTGTTGGTGAGTTTTGTTCTTTCGCTCGAGCGGCGACGATTTCGGCCGTTTTAAACCGTTTCCCACGAACCTGTCGTGCGATCTGTCGAGAACAGTGCACGCGTGTCACTGTTACTCTATAGTGAACGGTGCCTTTGTTCAGAGGCAGAGCGCACTGCTCGTGTATGCCGTCATTTCTTTGACCGCCGCCGGTGTGTCGGTTTTTTCTCGAAAATATTAACAACGAAAACGCGCGTCCTTTTATTTTTTTTTTCAACGTCGAACGAGAAAAATCGCGTTCGAGTGCCGAATTTAAGAACGAGAAAGGAAAATTTCGAGGAATTTTTTTTTAAATTCCATTCGGGGACCAGGTGACTATTTTTCAGCGTAAAAGTTTTCAAATACGTCACTGATTCGAGTGATAAGATCGGAAGAGAATTCGGAGACGTACCGTCGAGACGCACTCGAAATATTTTCGATTCACGCGACTTTGCAAACTCATTGGAAATATTTTCGAAAGGCGCTTTGAATTTATCGGGTATAAAATCATATTGTCCTCGTTCGGTATTGTTTATTTTTTTTTAAAGGTACAACGGAAAGAACTACATCCTACGTCGAAATCGAGCGTGGTAATATTTTCTTATATGTGCGCGCGCATCAAAAATAAACATTGATTATTTTTCTTCGCGCGGACTGTGATCGTCGGCGGCCGATATTCGTCGTTGATCGCTTTACGTACAGAATAATATGATTTATCGTCCGACAGCGAACATTCCCGTTCGGTAACTTACTTTCAGTATGTACGTGTCCTTGGTGGTTATTTCGTGTAGTTCGAAGTAATCGTCCCAGTCGCTTTCACAGCACACCACACATCGGTCTAGGTACATTGGTTCCTGGAGATAAAGAGAGAGAAAAAATCCCATTAAAATCTCTATACGTTTCCGTCGTGCCGCTGTACCGACGCTCTGATTGTTTAGTTTAGACGATGGTTTTTTGGTCCGTGCAACCATCGTCGGCCGTGTAATGAATTATTTTAATAGACGGATACGGGTGTACATTTTTTTTTGGGTGGGGGGGGCACTTTTATCCTCCCGGGTCGTTTTCAATTTTACGATAGTTTTTTGGGCTATAAAAATACATATATTGACTACTGCAATGATGTATAAGATTCGTATGGTTTTTAATAAATCAAATAATTTAAATAAAATAATAATTTGTGTATACATACGTATAATTTTAAAATGTTTTTTAACTATTTTATTCCGACTTCCAAGTATAGACATTGCATGATAATATAATATATAATTTATAGTCGATCTTTGTTATTTTTAGTGCGATTTTTTTTGTTGGTATTTTTAGGGCAACACTGCAATGAATTTCATTAGTATTTTACGGCAACAAAATCCGAGCCCCGACTATAATATCATATCATACGTAGGTAACAAAACTATTAAGTCGTTAGAGTTTTCCAAACGAAAAACGGTATGTTTTGTTTTTTTTTGGTCTTTATTCTTGCGACATAATATGCAATCACGTACCCGGAGCAAACTGATCCGGCCGCCCTTCTCTTTGAGCAACACCAGCGAAGCGTCTCTGATGCCGTTCTGTTTCGGAAACGCGATGTCGTCCGCGTCCGGGTTGTAATTGTCGTTGGGCTGTACGGACAGACAAACAGAATTGTTATCACCGCGACGGCGGACCATCTACACCGTCCGGGCAGAACGGGATCGATGAAAATGTTTGAGAAAAAAAAAAAACAAAAAAACAAAAAAACCGATAACGATACGTCACCTTGCCCAGGGTCACGATGATCGCGTTTATCGGCATCAGCTTGATCGTCCTGCCGCCGCGCCGCCAGTTGTGGTCGGACGGTTGCGTGTACAGCAGTCGTCCCTCCATGGCGAACCGGATCTCTTCGCCGAGTCCTGACCATTCGAGCACGTCCACAGCCACCTGTTCGAACGATACGCGAGCGTGTAATACATTTAACATCATCGAGTCGTCGTCGACATTATTTAATCTCGAAGCAACACTTCCCACGGAGATCTGACGAACGTGATAATAATAATAATAATAATAATAATAATAATACTTTTTGTTTGTTAGAATTTATTTTTGAGAGGAATTATTTGGTTCTTCGTTATGATCACACTAAAACATCATTATTTATGTATACCTATGATACTATTTTTTTATTAATTTTTTTGGTTTGATTAAAAATTTTTAATTGTTTTGAGAAAAAAACCAAAACTGCCGTTTTGTAGTTTCATTTGACTATCAGTGAAAGCTCTTTTTTCTCGTTCTTATAATTATTACGAGTTTTATAAAAGAATATTTCGATTGTGTTTTTTTTTTCTATTTCATATCGTATTTCTAACCGTCTTGCCCATATTATGACGTCTTAACGTAAACGTTTTGCAGCTCACGACAATTACGTTGAAAACCGTACGGGCGAAGTCGCGTAATTCTGCGTGTAATTATTATTAAAAACGCACTCGGACCTTGACTGCGCAGTTATCTCCGAGAACCAATCATTACGACGGCTATGCCGAGAGGGGAAAATTCAAACAAGAACAACGATTATATGAATATACGATCGGGTATAATTTTTATCGGATAGGTATGCGAGCGGGAAAAAAAAGGTAAATTTGTGATTTGTAATATTTCAATGCGTCCGGCGGGCGCGAGTCGCCGATTAAAACGCTCGCGCGGTCGTCCAGCACTACTCCAGCGTGTCGCTGGAATTCTTTTTATTTATTTTATTTTTTTTATTTCCGTCGCCATCGCGCGCGAAACACGCAGAGCCACAGCTGCCGCAGCAGCAGCAGCAGCAGCAGCGGATTCGTCGCGTATTTTTTCGAGTCGTACCTTGCGGAATTTGATGTCGGCCAAGTCCTCGCTATCCGGCCGTTTGCCATTGATCGCGTAGATTTTCCGCCACAGTTTCGTGGAACTGATGTCTTTGGCCAGCTGTGGAACGATTAATAATAATAGAGAAAAAACGAAAGAAATAAAAAAAAAAATAAAATATAAAACGGTAAATTTTAGCGTGAAAAAAATAGAAAAAAAAAATTTCGTCGCTCACCGAGTTTATGTGTTCCAGGTGCAGTTGAATCTTGTGCCTCGCCTCGTTGAGCGTCTGCCGAGCTTCCAGATGGTGTTCGGGCGTGACTTTGTACAGGCGAGCCAGCAGCAGCGGATACTTGGTCACGCGTTGCACGGGCACCTGCGACGCGAAATACGACATCGTACAAACGAACAGTTTCCACGAAATATCCTTAGCCCCCGCCCCTCCGCGTACGTCAGCGGATAAGTCCCCCCACTTCACTTCTCCCGTCGAAAATAAATTTTCGAAAACTGTTTACCCACCCAAATCAGTAGTATCGTAGAAAATAAAAAGAAAAAAAGAAATCGTACCCAAAAAATACGTCGTTGAAATTCGCGAAGAAAAAGAAAAATCGTCCAAAACCGAATAATATTATACCATATAAACTTTGTCGTACGGAAAATAGAAAGTTAGAATTACAAAGGTAGCGTGTTTATCTTTCATAATGGTTTTTTTTTTTTCCAATCGGTATTGTTCTATGCGCTATTATATCTATTAGCTCTTTGACTTTAGCTTTGTCTTTCAGGTGAATGAAAATCGAAAGAAACGATTTTAATATTACGTTTGAAAATCACTCTTTGATCGATACACTCGCGTCGCGTCGTTTCACTGGGCGGTTGTTATTATTTTTCAACGACAAGATTTTCGTATCGAAAACATTCGTTGGAAAGTAATAGTTTTCAGTATTTTCCGTCGGAACGTATAGAGGCCCGTGTTCGCGGAAAGATTTCTACCTAAGCCGTCGACACGCGCGTGTACGTGTTATAGAACAGTATTATGATATCGCATTACATTCTACTGATTTTAAACCGGATGGAAAAAAATCTCTTCAAATCCTACTCACCATCAGGAAACTGTTGAGGTTCATTCGGCGGAGCACGGCGTTTTCCATCTGCGACACCCGCAAGAATATTCGCAACAACTCTTTCTCCTTTTCCAAGTTGGCCAGCAACATGGCCGCGTTGCCCTTTTGTGACGAAACAACAAAATTCCAGTATTAATATTTACGCGTGCAGTGTACGAGATCAAAAACGACGAAATAACAGTACGATAAAACAATACTATGACGATCGGTGTTGCGGGTGAATTTGTATTCTAAACCGATGGATCCGTTGCTTTAGAAAAACGATTTCGAGCGCACAGGAGGACGCGCAAGTTTTGCAACTTCCGATTAGAATATAATTTAATATAACATTAGATATGTGCTAATTATTTAGGTCGACGAGCTACTAGTAAATTAATAATAAAGTACAGCTGTTTTTTTAAAAAGTTTTTCTCATTTCAAACGTGTTATTATTATTATTTTTCAAAAGGCTGAATTTCAGGTGAGCGACTATTAAAAATATTGTAACTATATAATATTTTGTTCTTTCAATATCTAACACGTGTTTTTTTTTTGTTATCAAACAGTTGTTTTCAAAAAAGAATATTAACCGAGCATCGTAAGACATCTCAGGACTTTAAACGCATACAATATACGTATGTAAATCCGGTCTCTGCTGATTTCGTCACCTACTAACCTAACCGCGCACGTACCTGTCGGGTGCAGTACGACTGGAACGCGTGCAGCATGGCCGGCGAGGCCTCCAGGAACAGTCGGCCGATGTTGACGGTGAGCAGGTCGTCGTCGCCCTGTTCCACGGCTATCTCGTACGCGTCGCGCAGCTTGAGCGACAGCGCGGCGCTGTGCTCCTTCAGCTCGGCCACGTTCAGGAACACGGAGGCCAGCTGTTCGGCGTTGAGCAGACCGGCCACCATCATCGGCCGGTAGAACTCCTCGGTGATGATGTCCAGGTCGCGGCCGTACTTCTCCTCGGTCTCCACGATCTCGGCGATGATCTCCCGCCGCTCGGCCCGGCGCTTGTGACACTTGCGGCACACCAGCGGCGCGAACATTATGCCGCTGCGAACAGAAATCATCGTGTGTCATCGCCGGTGCTCTGGACTCGGGGAAATAAGTGGCCAGAGGGTTCTCGAATTTCAACGGAGACAGTCGATAATAATTGCGAAAACGTCAGTTTTGAAAACGAAATTGAATAATAATAATTGTTATCATACGACGTGACGTACGATATTGCGACGGAAATATTGGTGCGGTAAGTACTTTGTTTATGACTCGTGTAATAATTTCGAATCCAAATGATAAATAAATTGTTATAAAATGTCACGTAAATTATGATACGATCGTTTCGCCGTCAATAGAGTTATGATTCAATAACGCGTCGATTAATTTTGTAAATAACTTATTACCGAGTAGTACGGAGAGAAGAAAAGGCCTCGAGAACGTCGAACACGTGGCAAAGAAAAGTAACTGAAATCAACCGATTCCGACAGAATCCGATCGTGCGACTCGTGAAAAGTCTAATATGTCGGACGACCTTTTTGCCGACATTTTTTTCGCGTCGCGTCGATCTAGCGAGAGGTCGGGCCGACAATAGTTAGAAAGAAAGAAAAACCGTTTACGCTCCGAAATAGGCGTCCCCTCCTATCCGTCGTCGGCTATGCGTGTGCGTCACGGCTTACACGTGCGACGGGTGCGCGCGTGTGTAAATAGCCGGTGCCCGCCGAGCACTTTGACACGACATCGCGCGTTCCGTTTCGGATCTGTCGAAAATGTCACGCTCTGACCCAATTGCAGCGTTCGTATATTATATTATCCGGTGATAGTTGAAATAGAATGTTTATCGAAAACGCGCGTGGAAGTACTAATTGGTTTCGTAAATTGACCGCCGCCGTCGTGCGGCCGAAGACACAACCGAAAAGTAAACTTCACGTTTCGGAATAATAATTATTATTATAGTAAAGCGCACTTTAAACAGCATCGAACGTTATAAGAACGGCGCGGCGGCGGCGGCGGCGGGTGTCGCGCTTAGTCACGACGTTATTGGGACCGATGACGTGTCTGATCGGCTAATCGTATATAATAGGCACGTTAATAATAATAATATTAATAATAAAACGAAACTCCCGTTGAGCGGGCGAAATCGACCGTTATCGTCGCACAGCGAGACACGCGGAATTATTAACGAGCGGACGAACCCCCTTCGTCACGTAATTGGAAACTTTATATTGTCAGTGGCGCGTACCGGGTCGTCTTTTCAACGCGCGTTGGACTTTGCCGATGAAAAAAACCGTCTTTGAAGAAAACGTCCAAAACAATAACGGCGAAAATGTTATAAAGTCAAAGTTGTGCTGCAAAGATTTCTATAACGCTATACGTAAAACAATAGAAAATAATAATAAATATTAAAAACATCGATATATATTTTCGATTCGATTCGATTCTATTTATTCGATGTGAAAACTGTACTACGTGTGCCCTCGAGGCGTTGAAAAAGGGAAAGGTTCGAGACCGAAAGGCTCCCCCCCCCCCGCCAGAGCTTCGCCGCATCGCGCGTTTTTCTCCACAACTCGACCGCGTAATAATAAAAATCATATCGGCGCGTATAAAATTATATTATAATATTATTATATATTGTGCGTTATAGACTCCGCGTTTAGGTTACACGTACTCGTCGCGTACACTTTCTCGCGGCGGCGTGTTGCGTTCGTCCGATGACGTACGGATAAAAACCGTACGCGCACAATAACAGACCGTAATTATAATAATAATACCGTGACTTTGCAATAAAAAAAAAAAAAATGCCGTCCCGTTCGATTTCCCCGTCGCCGTCGCGGTGTCGATACGGTTTGTGCGCCCGGGTATTGTATTTATTACGCGCGGACGGACCGCGGCGATTTATGTACGGGCGCCGCCGCCGTAATACGTATACGGACGTCGGCCGAGCGACTTGTCACGACCGCGATCGGTTTTTCTGCTAAGGGAGCGGCGTTGTCGTCAGAGCATAAATAAAAAAATAAGATGCGATATGCCGACGCACGACGTTGAAATATAGGCTAGAACAGGGGTGGCCGCGACGAGTCGAACGCCACGTGATTTTCAGTCGGCGCGCTCCTCTTTCGTCGAGTTATTTTTTCTCGTAAAACCGAAAAAAAAAAAAAAAACCACACCATTTTATCGAGTAATCTTTCGTCTCGTTTGTTTCGCCTCTAGCTGTTCAACCCGAGAATATGAGATAAATTCATGGCGATCGATGAGAAAAACATTAACTCTTTTACGAGGAGACAACGCGTCGTCGAAAACATACGAAACGGAAATACATTTTAATGAAAAAAAATCGTACGAGTTATTGCAATTTTAAAACCACATGCTAACATCGGACTCGACAATTTCGGATTGCTGTCCAAAAAAAAAAGAACAGAAAAGGACACGCGGCGAGCAATAATAAATACGCGGCGATATCGCTCGCGACGACTCACCCGTCCGTGGTCTGTATCTCGACCGGCTGATCGCAGTCCTCGCAACCGTGCTGCGTCTCCTGCTGGTGATGGTGCTGCAGTTGTTGCTGCTGCTGTTGCCACTTGCTGCGCGAACTCTGGCTCGTCTCCGAGCCCACTCCCGAGTCGTTGCGCTCGATGTCCACCGTGGCCTTCTTGGTCGCCTCGTCGTCGGCGGCTGCGGCGGCGGCGGCGGCGGCCGTCTGCAGCAGCGTCGCCTGCATGCAGCCGTACTCCTCACCGCCCGAGTCGTTGCACGCGCCGTTCGTCTCCGACTCCGAGGCCGTCTGCTCGTCGGCCACCACCACGAACTTGGGACGACAATGGCCGCCGGCCGCGGTGGCGGCTGCGGCGGCGGCGGTTGCGGCGGCGGCGGTGACGTCGTGCATGGCGCCGCACCGGCGCTTCGCGTCCACCAGATAGTTGATGATGTCGTACTTGGTGGCGCCCTCGAATATGGACCGCGACGGGATGGCCGTCTCGCCGTGGTGCGCGTGGTGATCGGGCGGCGGACAGGACGGCAGCGGCGGCGGCGGCGGCGTGTCGCATATCTCCTCGTAGATGGGCTCCGTGGCGTCGTAGTGACAGTGGCCGTCGTGCGCCGGCACGACGCCGCGGTGGCGCGCCGCGGCCGCGGTGCACGACGACGACGAGGACGAGGACGAGAAGGACGACGAGTAGGACGCGTCCTCCTTGGCCGACGCGTAACACGACTCGGCCGAGCTGGACTCGGTGTCCGACGACTGTTGCTGCTGGTGCTGCAGCAGCACCGCGCGCCGGCCGATCTCCGACACCCTGTACGGGCTGACCAGCGGCGCCGCGGCGGCCCCGCGGCCGCACACGTGCGGCGTCACGTCCAGCCGGGCCGCCTGCACCGGGTCGAAGTTCATCCGGATGAAGTCGGACATCCGCGAGCCCGCCCGGTCCGTCGGCTGCAACGTCACGTTGCTCCGGTAGTTGCCGCCGCCGTTGCCCGCGGCGGCGCCCTTGTTGCCCGGTCCGATGCTGATCGTCACCTTTAAACGAAACGTCGCGAAATTATTATTTTTGGTCGCGTTAGAAATCTATCGACTAGACGGAAAGACTTGATCACGTTTCCGACAGACCTACATCGTTCCCCCGTAAGTAATCTCATTATTATTACTTATACTAGATTTATACGATAACAATACGCTTTTATTTATTACAAAAGCGGTCGAGTTCTCTAAATATGACGCCAAACGAATATTGCTAAATCGTTCAAACTATAATCAAATAATATTATGCTTTTCGCGATTTCATCGAGGAGTGAAATTTTCGAGTTTGAAAAAATGTCCAAGAGAAACGTTTCAAATTCAAAAACCTATGCAACACGAGTAATAATATTGTATTATATGGCACAGGTAAACATCGTAAAAACGTATTATTGTTAACGACTGGAAAGTTATTATCGACAAGGTGTTATGGGTAACGTTTATGCGAGAACTTCCCGTTGTGTGTATACAGGGTGACGCGCCGCGAAATTCCGATTGACAAAATCTCCGTAGACATTAATATTTTTTTCCATTACGATTTCATAGAAAGGGATCGCGTCGAATACTTTTTGGTCGAACTCGTCCCTTGACCGGCTGTACGAATTGACTTTTGGATTTATCTACTCCCAAAGAAATCGTAAACTATAGAAGCCGTTTTCCGGTACGAATTGTTACGGAAATTTCAATTTATCGGAATTTGAAATCGATCAATCGATTTCATAATTATTATAGCCGAAAAAAGGTAAGCGTACCCGGTAGTTGTATACCGGCTAACATGGCGAATTAGTATAAATTATCTAACCAAAGACGATATCTTTACAGCCGTCATTCGTTACTGCGATGGTTCGAGCAGATAAATCGAGTCGAGTCGTATAGTAAGTGCCTCGGCGTAAAATAATCCATCGACGTTGCATATGTTTCGTATAATTTACACTAATCTAGCCAATTTACTGACTACCGGGTACGCCTATAAACTCGCATTGGCTATAACATTATGAAAACTGTTCCCCATCGCGATACGTTGGAATTTTCGAAACGACCTGTGCCGGAGAGAACGATTTCCGCGCGCAATTTTTCACTGAACGGTTCTCTAGAATCGTTTTCCCGAGCGGTTGCTAAAACCGATCGCCGTGAATTCATGGAACAATTTGAACGGCTCTGAAAACTCGACTCGGGGAATGAGGGGGATGTTTCGATTGAAAAACCAGTGCTCTCACCTTGTTGTCGGACGACGCCGCGTACGCCGAGCCGCCCTCGCCGATGATCACCGACGTCTTCAGCACCGGGCTCGAGTTGATCAGTATGGACGTTTTCTGTTCCCGTTCCGCCGCGGCACGGCCGGGCACGTCGCCCGGCGTCGGTTCCGGCGACACTTGCACCACGGTCCTGTTCTCGCCCGGCGCGTCGCCGCCGGTGCTGTCGCGCAGGAACAGTTCGGTGACGGCCGGCGTCGTCGGCGTCGTCGGCATCGGCGGAGGTTGCGGCGGCGGCGGCGGCGGAGGTTCGGCCGGCCTGTCGAACGCCGCCCGGCTGTCCGGCCTGCCCTTGTGCCGCACGTGAATCCGCATCGTGTCGTTGAACACCGTCACGTCGCCGTCCGACCGCCGTCCCGCGGCCGTCGTCGTCCCGCACGAGTTTTGCCTGTCGCTCAGGCTCCGCTTCAGTTTGCGCTCGACGGCCGCCCGCACGATCGTCGTCTCGTCGTCGACCGCTGCGGGTCCTGTGCGAAAACCGAAGGTATTATTATTATTATCGTTACAATATTGACGGGCGGAGATTTTCCGAGTGGTTTTTTCAACTACCTATTCTCTGTGCGCGCGTGTTTTTGGACGTTTTTCATTTTTTCGGTTTTTAGAAAGTCAAAGATTCGGTCGGGTTCTTAGCGGAAACACAGAAATTTAGGTTACCATACGGTTCTCGGATAAAAAACAAAATAAAATCTGTTTCCGTTTTCGCTTTCTAACGTGTTATTTCATTATTTACTATTTATCATTCGTTTGTCGATTTTTGGTTTAATCGGGTTTTTTTTTATTTCAGGGCAGGGGAGGCGAGGAAAAAGTTTGAGAATTTTTTTTGCTCTTTTTCAGCACCGTACGTTTATGTCATAATATTTTATTACTTTACATTATATTTGAAAATGCATTTCAGCTCCGCGATTCGTATACACGATGCTAAAGATTTATTTATTAGCGGACCAAGTACGACGAGTGGTTGTGTCGAAAGAACGTTCTCGACCTTGTCACGTCCGATAGTACCACCACCCGATATAGTGTTTGAAAATTCCCGCGCGTGTTGTAACTCGAAAATCTTTGCATTCAAAACGCGGTGGAATCATGGCTGCGGAGGAAAAGATCTCGCCCTAGGAAATCGACGAACGAACGATATTATCTCACTAAAACCGTATAATAATCATAATATTACGGTTAGCGTTAATCCGTTTTTTCCTTCTCAAACTGTTTATCGTACGCGCGTGTTTTACTCGACACAATTAATTCTCGTTCGTCAATAACGATCGACGTTTTGATTTTTGTTTTTTGCTCAGAGCGATTTTCACTTGGCGCATGAGCTCTTTCCTCGTACCGTTATTAGACCTACCGGTCGGGATGAGACCGCGATATCGTCGTTTCGGCAGATTCCTGTATTTTATTCTCCGGCGCGTTACAGAGTCGCTCGTGATTTACGCGAATATTGCACACGTCCTCGATGCACATGCAATCGCGCAGTGTCCGCGGGCCACATACCGCAGTCTCGCACTCCCTCGCACACTCTCCTAACCCGTCGTCGTCGTCGTCGTCGTCGTCGGCACGGCGCGGCGTGTGTCGCAACGAATCGCGCGCGTCGTCGAAGGAAAACCAGTTTGCCGTCGTTTTTCACAAGAGACGATATTATTATTATTATTGTAATCACTCGTACGCCGCGAGTGTCCGCCACAGTTCTGAGCTCAATGACGTACAGATTATACCGATCCTCCCACGCTGCAGGAATCTCTAGGAGAGGTGGCAAACTGGAAATTTACCCGTTTGCCCCTTGGATTTAAAATTCCGAGCGGATTTACATAGCGATTTGAGTGATTCGAGCACGAAGTTTATTACACGCGACCGAATGGGGAAAAACGATCGATTGTTTTTACACAAATCGTTGTCGTTTCAAGAAAAACGTATTATTATTGTACGCTCGAATTCTAACTTTGAAACGAGCAAATTCATCACGCGTTGTAACCAAACCTGGAACGAGTTACAATGTTAACAACTAGTACTAACCGTACGAGTTACTTTTTCCCCTAGTATCTTTGTTATATTTAACGAGTTACCTGCACGATTTCAACAGTTGTGTGACTCGTTTTAACATTGTGGTTTTAAAATTTATATGACTTTGGTTTATTAAATTAGAAATACATTATCGTGATGTTGAAAAATTTCGAAATTCGTATAAACTTATAGTATTATTCATGTGCCGGAACCATGATTCAATTATCACAAATTAACCATATCATCCTGAAAATATTATTTTCAAAGTCGAAAATAGTTGTACAATAAAAAGCCCTTTTTTGTGTGTGTACGTGCATAACTCGAAAAGTACTCGATGGATTTTAGTACGGTTTTCACTAATAGATTGGCCAAGTCTTGGGGAAGGTTTAAAGCTATATAGAACGTCTCGAAAATTCAACCCATAAGGAGTAAAAAAGATAAATTAGCGAAAATTGCCTTAACTCCACTTTTTCTTAAATTTGATTTTTTATGAAGAGCAATAACACACGGTGCTTTCTATGGCTTCATTAAAAACCGAATTTTTCGGAACTTACCGATCGAATTTTTTCGCTGATTGTCTTGTCGGTGAGGCGATATCGTCGGCAAAGCCGCTGCGGCGATGTCGTCGGAGCAACCGGTGACGGCGATGTCGTCGAAACAGCCGACGACAATGGTGGCGGCGGCAACGGAGGCGGTGGCGGCGGCGGCGCGTTTTCGATACGCTTTACGAAATCTTCTGCGTCGGGAGAGAGGTCGTCGCCGCCGTCGACGGTCGGTTTCTCGTTCGCCATCGAG